>WSYH01000459.1:29623-204540 GCA_036426205.1 Ascaphus truei | reverse complement strand
TATATATATATATATATATATATATATACACTGCATTACAATTCATGAATTTATGCCATCTGGCGGACACGCAAAGCATTGCAGCCTAGTAAATCCTGAACCATTATCAATTAACACATGAAACGCGCGTCAGCCGGGCATGACCCCTGGCTGGGAACGTGGCATGCTCTGGGTGAACAGCGTCACATTCCAGGAAAAAGCCAGGGACAAACCAGTGATTTGTTAGAATAAAGTGTGCCGCAACAGTACACATCTAGCAAATAAAACAGTTTGCCATGAGGCAGGGTAATAAAAATACATTAATTCCCTCTAAAGGTGGGAAGACGATAACCAAGGGACATTACTTTTGGTTATGAAGCAGGGGAACATATGTATTGTACGTACATGTCGGGTTAACCCCTCACCTCCCAGACGGTGGAAGGGGGTGTCTAATGTGGATGACCCCTGTATTACTCGCTTGGCACCCCTCCCCCATTACACCTCCCCTGCTCAATGGGTGCCTTGTGGCCCAGCTGCCCACCCTGGCACTGGGACACTATTGGCATCCTTGCAGCACATAAGTCCTGAGGGGTTTTCCAGGCAAAATTGTCTCCCGGCATTGTCCATTACACTGTCCTGGCCACATTGGATTGTGAAGTCCAGATCCTGCTGAGCAGGGCTCCAGCGTGGCCGCCGGCATTATCCTTTGCCACCCTCTGCCCCCCACCCCATGCCTGGTGAACCAAGACCACCGTGAAGGGGCACCTCTGCAGACCAGGCTGCATGTTGCCCAGAGACTGGCATGTCTCTGTACCAGCGGGAGACCAGCTAACAAGCACAGATCGTCGCTTCTCCGTCAAACCAGTCTGGAAAAGGGCTATGTCACTATCCTGTAGGGACCCTACCTGCCCTGGCCCTGTGCCCACCTCTAGCTGCTCCGCTATACCTATGCCTCTCCTCCCTGTCTCTAGGGCAGTCCCCACCCCGAGTGGCATCACTTCTGGATTCCAGAAACCACCTGGGATGCTGACAACTACCCTCTCCTTTGCCTCCTGGGACAAGGCAATCCCCCAGTAACTTGTACTGGGGTTCCTGGCACCCAGATGCTATGCTCCTGCCCTCTCAAAACTGAAGGCCAGAAGATAAGCACCTGCTACCACCACTGCTGCTAGGGCCAGCATCACTCCTCTCCCCTCCACTATGCTGCCCTTCCTCTCTGTAGCTACCTCAGGCTGACCTGTGGACAGAACCCTCTGCTATACCCCCCTAAGCCTGGCTACTGCTCCTGGCTGCTTACTTACCCACAGCCCTACCTCTGTGTACACTGGGGAATCTGTCCTGGGGGTCTCTGCTGGCAAGTCAGAACAAGGGACCTCCTGCCTTCCTAGCCCATCCCTAGCTTCTATCAGCTGCCTCACACCCCACTGACCTCCTACCTCCCCCTGCTCCACAGTGCCTCCCTGCCTAGCCTCCCCTAGGCTCAGCACCTCAGCCACTGCTTATGACTCCTGCTGCCTACCTCCCTGCCGCCCAGCTTCACTGCTCCCCCCTAGGCAATCCTAACCTAGACACGGGGACTACCTGAGTGCACATACCTCCCTGAATTTGTCTCCCCCTTACCAGAGGTGAGCTCAGGGGCATCTCTTCAGATGCAACCGCCTTAGCTCTTGGCTGGCAGGTATCCCTGGGGTGGCACAAGCTTGCCACTGCCCATGATACGTCCAGCCCATATCCAGGCTGCAAGAGGGGGTTGCTGATCTGAGAGACCCCCTGAGGCTCCGCCAGGGTAATGGGGAACTCTAGCTGCCATACCTGCTGCTTTTCCTCCCCAGCTACCACTAGCCTATCTTCTCTTACTGAGACCCCTTGCTGGCTACCTACCTGCAGCCTTCCCTCACTCCACTTCTCCCTAGCTAATCCTACCCTGGATACTAAGGATACCTGAGTGAGGCCATCTCCCTGACACTGCCTCCCCATTTCCGGAGAGGAGCCCAGGGGCACCGGTTCAGAAGCACCTGCCTTGGCTCCTGGCTGGCAGGTATCCTTGGGGTGGTCTAAATTTGCCACAGCCCCTGACACCTCCAGCCCATAGCCAGGTGACAACAGTGGGGCTCTAAACCGAGAGCCCCCCTGATGCTCCACCAGGGTAATGGGAAAGCCTACAATAGCTGCCCTAAAAGCTGCCCTTCCTTCCCCTCCCCTGGTAGCCCTAACTCCTGCCACACACCGGTCACTCCTACAGGGGAATAACAGGGTACATGATAGGAAAAAATAAGTCAGGGTTAGTCTGTGACTTGGTCTGGCTTACCTCGCTGGTCCCCGCAGAGACCGCCGCTTTCGTAGGTCCCGATTGCAGGGGGACTGGAGTGGCCGCCGCCGGCGTCATCATGGCCGGTGAGCCACGGGCAACTGCCGCAACAGTTCCCGGGTTCGGCACAGGGAAAACGGTGCAGGACATGGGTCCCAGGTCCTCGTGGAGAAACTTGGCTCCATTCAAACACGGTGAAACACCCGCCGCCCGCACACCCTTTCCCTCCCCCCACTCAGGAAAGGCCCCGGCACTTTGCCGGAATCGCAGCTCTTCTGCCGCCGTTGCTACGGGCGAGCTCCCGGTGACTGCCACAACAGCACCCGGCTTCTGCACAGGGTCGCCGGCATAGATCGTGGGGCTCCGGTCATCGGTGAGGATCGTCGACTCCTCCAAACATGGCAAAACAACCCCCTCCCGCACACCCCTACCCTCCCCCCAAATCAAATCGTCTCCAGTATCTTGCCGGAATCACGGCATCTCCTCCTACGCCACCTGCGTCCCGTGTCCTGGGAGCACTTCCACTGGCCGGACCATATCAGGTCGGGCCAGGGGGACAACAGCCTCTTGCTTTTAGCAAGCCGACCGCTTGCTGAGCACCGCTGCTGATGGCCGGAAAAGATCTGCTCTGGCCGCCGCTCCGCTGTATTCCACCGGGTGCAGATGGATGGCCGCCGCTCTCCGCCGCTGTTGCCGATGCAGCCCGGCCAGGTTCTCCGGGAGACGTCCCGCTGAGGGTTGTCGCCCCGGCTGGGCGGGAGCCATCGGAGGATGCCGTTAAACGGGTCACCTTTTCCGCAGCTCGTGAACGTTGGCCCTGAGGGGCTCCTTCGCCTGACCGTGCACGGTCCGGGCATCGGGCTCTGATGTGGCCCGCTTTGTTGCAGTGATAACACCGCCGCTCTTGACGGAACTTCTCCGCCACCAGTGGACAACCCCTGCAAGAGGCTGCTGAGTCCAAGGCGGAGTTGTTCGAGCGCCGTTACGGAGCTTCTCCGCCGCCGGTGGACTACCCCCCGCAAGAGGCTGCTGAGTCCAGAGCGGAGATGCTCGAGCACCAGGCTCATGGAGGGGTAAGCGGGTTGGCTCATCGCCAGCTTCAGTCGCTCGTTCTTGTTCGCCGGAGACACCTTCTCTCCCCATGAAGTCAGCAGTGATAGCACTTCCAGGGAAAATGGACAGGTCGCCGCAACGGCCGATACCCCTCCTGATGCAAGACTCCCGTGGACTCCGAGATCACCCACTCCCTCCGCAAATCTCTGCCGTCCCGGAGCTAGGTCCATTCCCTGCTCTCCGGGTGGTTTGGTGGTTACAGTGGCTGCAGCTGTGGATCTTAGCTCAGCCCACCGGGTTTTGTGTTCTTCGATCGACGCCTCCATGTCAGCTCTACCGGCTGCAGGTTCTCGCTCAGACAATACAAAACATAAAATTAACATGAATGTCCTTGGCGCACTATCTGGTATATAACCTGACAGTAAAGAAGTCCAATTTGTCCTTGATGACAGGGATATTAAATCCGAAATCCAATCGTACTGGAGGTCCTTAGAGGTAGTTGAATCGAATCTGTGATGATATAAAAGACAGAACAACCATTGCGCAGTACTTCTGGTCAAACATCAACTCCCCCACCGTTGCCAGCTACTTACTTAAAAATAGATAAAAGAGGGCCTCAAAAGGTATCTTTAACTTCATCCCTGTCGCCTTAATTCTGATATGTTGCCAGGCGGAATGACTCCTCTACTTATGAAGAAGCCTCTCACCAGCGTGATACCGGAAAGTAAGGAAATAGGGCCAATGGTATGATACCGTCACAATTTAATGCAATAAAAAACAAGACTATAAAACAGTGCACTCACATGTCTATAGTCCCTATGTGTGTGATACAACATGCCGTCCACTTGCGTGGCAGGATGCCGGGATGCTGCAGATGGAGGTGAGATTCGGCGTATGTCCCCGTTTCGTGGCCGCGACTCGGAGCGCCTCGTCTCCCTCCGGTGACATCACCGCCCAAGCTCCCCTTCTCCTCCGCGTATGCGTGAACGTAAACGTCGTATCACTGCTACAGAGACTCCACCCTACGCGCGTTTCGTGACTGCTGACGTCACTTCCTCAGGTGCAATCGCTCAGATTTGATACATTCCTCCGGTCTCGGTGCCCGGCTCCAGTCATACGGATGGCCGGCACTTGCGCTCCGGAGGCAATGCTTCTCACAAGTAGGGGAACAGTGAGGTGGTGTCATATTCCCTGTTATATGTTGTGAAACAGTGTGTTCAATATCGTTAGCTTTAGGAACTCGCAATTCACCCGAGTTCCTACTGTATTACAGAATCCCGCAGTAAACTGTAATACAGATTCAATCAATCCCGCCGCTGCCACCAGTTTATTATATGCCTGTCACGGTAACTTGTGAAGGGATATAATATACACCAAATCTCTGGGTTGAATTGAACACAACTTAGATATAATAAATATAGTTTATACCTTAAAGAAGGTGAACACACAGAATTATACAAATAACATACAAGAATATAACACTTACTTAGGGTTGGGCAATGAAGCAATCAGGATCTGGATTGGCAATTCATCAGGCAATCATGTATCATTCAGATGTTGTAAAGAAGACAAAAACGAAGACAATGGGTATAGGGTTTACACTGGTTTGTATGGGATTCCAGTCTTATACCTTAACATTGGGTGCCAGGTATTGGTTAACAATTACCTGCACCCAATCACCCATTGCCACCTCACGTGAGAAGCAAGGTAGTACCTGGGCATTATTCTAATCAGGGGGCTCATTTCCCTAGCCACCCTCCCACAAGACTGGCATCGCCTAGTCTGATTGGGACAGGAAAACCTTTATCTCAAGGTGTGAAACACAACACTTATCTTAAGTACCCACGTCCTGCTCTGCTTTGTTCTAGCATACACAAGCAGGGTGGGGGAGCCTTTGATCAGGGGGCTTATTGTAGACCACTTGTCTCCCCCCTGAGCATTAACACACCATATGGGCTCTAGCCTTCCCGGGCTTCGAAATCCAGGGATGCTGAGTAACATTTAAATATTAAACATATATTAAAATAATCCGTTCTGTGGGTCTGAGTGGGCTGAAATTTGCCAGTTCCTCATGCCGGAGGACCCTTGCCATAGTGGCCAAATATCAGCCTTCCACGATGCCCAGAACCGGAGATACAAAAACAGTTTTAAAGCACATTTACAAAAGTGGCTTTTTTCTGCCATGCAAGTCAATGGCAGAAACCCAAACTTAACCATTACCCTGACTCCGTTCTGTTGCCCAGAGAGGGTCGGTATTTCCCATGCAATCATGCCAGAACTATGACTACATGGTACCCAAATCTCAGCCCTCTAGGTTCACAGAACCGGAGTTATGGGTTTCCTGTTTCTGCACATTTTGACTTAGCCGTTTCAAAGCCACGCGGCTTTCCTCCATTAGAATCAATATGGCCGGCGCTGCCATAGGATTCAATGGGACCTCCGCTACCATTGAAGTCAATGGGAAACACACACTTTTTCACAGTTAACCCTACTCCGTTCGGTTGAGGGGAGAGGGCTGGAAATTGCTATGCAGTCATGCTGGAGCAGTGACTACATCCTTGCCAAATCCCAACCCTCTGGTCCTCATGGATCCGGAGTTATGGGTTTTTAGTTTACCCTATATTCCACTTATTGCTTGAAAGCCACGCGGCCCAAATATCAGGCCCAAAATGCCGGAATCTCCATAGGGTTATATGGGGCTGTAATGGTGATCTATAGAGAAACTGCAAAATAGAGCCTGCAAAGGCGGGAAAAGGAACAAAGGGCCATAAACACAAAATTAACATTAACCCTTTCCCTCCCGCCTGGATCCCAGTGTATGTGGTTGCTGCATACACTGCAAAGGTACAAACTCCAATAATTGTACCAATATACACATCTAGCAAATAAAACAGTTTGCCATGAGGCAGGGTAATAAACATACATTCTTTCCCTCTAAAGGTGGGAAGAGGATAACCAAGGGACATACCTTTTGGTTATGAAGCAGGGGAACATATGTATTGTACGTACATTTCCTGTTAACCCCTCATCTCCCAGACGGTGGAAGGGGGTGCCTAATGGGGATGACCCCTTTATTACTAGCTTGGCACCCCTCGCCATTCACACTGGGTAACAGTTTACTTGCGATATTTGAGTACATATAACCTAACACAGCTATGATATACCAGTACAATTGGTCAATGGTAATGCCCTTCATGAATATACAGTAGCGGCAGCTTTTATTTGAACACTTCCCACACGGCAGGATGCGTGCGGGAAGCGTGGAGATGCGGCGCGTTGCGGCGCATTGTGACGTCACAATCACATGCGCGCCCGGCTTCCCCAGCTTCCCCGGGCTTCCCCGACACCCCTGGAGTTTAAAGTAAGGTAAGCGGGGGTGCGGGGAAGCAGAGGGTAAGAGCAGGAGCCGGGTTCGGGGTCGGGAAGGGGGGGTAAAATGCGCGCGAAGTGGAGGGTGGGTGCATGGAGGAAAAGCGGCGGCGCGCGGTCTTGACTGGCGGCAGCCGGAGTAGATCCCGGCATGCCGCCGGCATTACTTCAAATAAAAGCTGCCGCTACTGTATATTCATTCCTGTAACTTAAATTGATTCAAATTATCTTGTATCTATAGCACACTCTATAATATCAATATGATGGCGAGGGGGTTACCAGGCTCTTAATAAAGGTCAAGCCCTGTTTTGGTTACCTCTGATTCAAGAATTTGGGTTTAAGAGTGTCAGCTCTTGAGCCCAGTAACTGTAAATCCATAATCTATGAAATGTGTTACTAAACAATGTATGTGTTTTTGCCTTTCCAGGGATGCCAGCAAGCAGGGATTTATAGGGTATACGTTTCAAGGGAGGGGAGGGGGGGGTTACGGAGAAATTGTTGTCAGAATGTGCCCTGTTAGTTGGGGTCTGGAGTTTTCGATTCCCCTAAAAATGTACCTGAGAATCATGCTTGGTTCTCGAATACATGTAGGCACATTATCCCAGCAATATCTCCCCTTGAAAACGCTTGCGCGACTCACCGCTGGTGTCCCCTGTTTCAACACAAGAAAGCTAAATGGGGCAAAGTGATTTAAAGTGTTCCTGTAACTATGAGGGGTCCCTAGGTTAAGGGGTATACCCAGTTAGTGCCAGGTAGCCCAGAACGTGTATTGGGGTTCATTGGCACTCTAACCATTCCATAGAGTCCAGTCCAAGTCTCTGAGATAGTGTGTGGGGAATAAAGGCTAGTGGAAAATAAAGTGCAGCTTTCTATTCTATTCCCCATACCCAGAGACTTAGGATATATAAAGTATATTTTATTAGTTTGTTTAATATGGTATATACTCTTGTGCACGGCAAATGAGCTGGAACTTTCAGAACCAATTTTCTGACCTAGCTAACCACTAAGGTAATGAAGGGGTTAAATATCAGTGCCCGGATTGTTGGGGGGGGGGGTGAAGGCTGGA
Source organism: Ascaphus truei (assembly GCA_036426205.1). Lineage (NCBI taxonomy): Eukaryota > Metazoa > Chordata > Amphibia > Anura > Ascaphidae > Ascaphus > Ascaphus truei. The sequence goes on along the minus strand of WSYH01000459.1, from coordinate 196,765 downwards.
GTTACCCCAGGTTGGGTGGTTAGGCTTACCGGGAAGGTTGCAAAAGGAGTTAACCATTTCATTACCATAGTGGCTACTACTTCTAAGGTAATGAAAAGGTTAACCCCTCCCACTACCCACCCGGTAGGCCTAACCACCCAAACCCTGGCCAAACACCACCTTCACCCAACACCTCTACCCCCAATAAACATTGAAATACAATACAACAGACAATACTATACAATACACAAATTGATTGCTAGTGTGGTTACGTATGCGTCAATGGGAGCAAAGATAACTCAAATGGCAATGAATGGGCACCCTAATACCAACTCCCTCTACCCCCAACAACCCCCACCCCCACAACACATACAGTACAGTACTGGGAAAAAGCCCTATTATCCAGATCTGGATAATAGCGCATTTTCCCATTAAAAATAAAACATTACCCAGTCAGCATATAGTAAATTAAAGTTGTACATACCCCTGCCAGGATGAAGGCTGCTCTATTCATCATCTTCGTCCTCCAATGGCAGCAACATTAAAATATTTTTTTTTTAATGGTAATTAAGGGGTTAACTCCACCCACTACCCACCTGGGAGGCCTAACCACCCTTCCTAGGGTAATTACCCCCATTCTCCACCCATTACTTGTCATTGTGGTAAACCATGCCCATAAACAACCACAAAATAAAATAGATTACAATTCAATAAAAATAAACATTTGCTAAAAAATGCATTGATTATCAATGGGCTTATCTATATCCTTAAAGGGGCATAGATAAACACATTGCTAGTCAATGGGCATCCTAAAAAAAATACACAATTAAATAAAATACAATTAATGTGTTTCTTACCTTTGCCGGGATGAAGATTCATCCTCCTCATCCAACTGTGACACCAACTCTTGCCCCTTCTGCAACCCTCCTGGTAGTCCTAACTCCCACCCTGGGGCAAAAAAACCTTCACCCACCCCCTCTACCCCCTATTAACCAGGTGCGCTGACAACCCCTTCATTGCCTTAGCGGCTAGCCGTTAAGGTAATGAAGCTGCTTTTATTTTATTTTGATAACACAGTTTTGAAGCAGGGGGTCTCTAGAGCTGAACCGCATTAATTTCAGCCTCGCGAACCATCTGCTTCCCAAGTTATAGGCCCCCTTATTGGGTGCTGGTATCTCCCTGCATTATTTAAATGTCCCAGTCACGTGGGCCGTGATGTGGGAGAATTTAAAAATGGCAGGGATACCTGCACCCCATAACGGAGCCTGTAACTCGGGAAAAAGTGGGTCGCTGGGGCTGAATTTAATGCAGTTCAGCTCCAGAGACCCCTGCTTCAATACTATGTTATTAAAATTAAATAAAAGCTGTGTGATCACCTATTAGAGGTGCGCAGGTAGAGTGACTGACTCAGTCTCGCTCTTACTGTACAAAACAAATGAAAAATCAGCGCAAAAAAAACTCATAGTGTAGTATATTAAAAGATAATTTTATATAACAAAGATTAGTATTGCACGTATATCAGGATAAAAATTACACAGCATGACATGTTAGGGACATGTTACCACTCGGCGGGACAGCAGCACAGGAACACGTTGTATAGGCTTGGATATCCTTCCTCCTACAATGGGGATAGCTACAGTGCTGGAGTAGAATACTGTTTGGCTTATAAATTAAAGCAACCATGATAAATGATAGTTAGAGAAGCAGTTTTTTAGTGAGACCATCATCACCCGGCAACTTCTTGCAGACCACCACCTCCATAGCTAATGTTATGCTGTCTCAATATTGGGAGGTATCCAAGACTTTTCCATTTACCTGTGTCATTTTATAATTGAGGGTGTTATTGAGAATAGAGGCATTTTTTTTTGTTACCGGATACATGTATGACATATTTCTGAATGTATGTATATATTTTGTTCATCTCTTGCTCCCTTATAAATGGCACCTCAGTTCTACAGCCCATCACACTGGAATTGTAATGTATTGTTTTACCCTACGTATTTGGACAGGAGTCTTTTTGAGTTGTACACTAACTACTTTGAAGAGGGTAGCTGTTTGCATCGTTACCGTACTTGTCAAGAGGAATGTGAAGTCTATTGTAACATCCAGCAACTTTGCAAAGCATTTGGTGCATGCAAATAGCCTCAGAATAAATCACGGTATATTGCAGTAAATCCCCTGAGGGGTTTTCTACCTATGGAACCTGCTGCTGTCACTATCCAACCACACATACCTTAATCATGTTATTTATGCTGCTAGGGAAATGTACATTATAGAATGAAGCTTTAATCTCCCACTGCTGTTGATCTGATACCTAGAGAGCAGCAAGCCCAGAGAAAGATATATTTCAAACACTGTTATTTTGCTATACAAGACACACAAAGCTCCTAATTATCATACCATTTCCATACATTTGTTCTGAGGGAGGTGTTTTTATATACAGATTGACAGAAAGAACTAAATGTTACCTTTAAGATACCATACTTTTTTCCTTTGCAGTAGTTATTAGTTCTTTAGTGCTACGAAACACCAGGGAAATATAGCAGATTACAGTATCCATTTTGTACATTTTCGCTATTCCCTACTGAAGCTATTTCCCTATTGTATCCTCCAAACTCCCTTGAACATAGAGAGCGCTTTTACATTTGAATGATCAAGAGATATGGCACTGCTGTAACCAAATAAATACAGATTACACATTGTATAGTGCTGGAAAAATACAGATTTCTACACTGGTACTGTAGATATCCTCTTTTTTAATAAGTTAGCAATGTGAACTGTTTCACTGCACAAGAAATTACAATAAGGTTTTAATGAGAGATAAAACAGAAAGTGAATATATATATTTGTATATGAGAGATGTGTGCAATTTTCGAAAACGGAATAAACCTATTTGCTTAACGGAAAAATTAGCATCAATCCCCAAGCATTAAAAGTCAGTGTTCAAGGTCATGTGGCACTTTCTATACTGCCATTTCTGCTCAATTCTGGCAAAAGGGGTGAAATTGTGGAAATGCTGGCAACATTCTGAGCAATGTCCTAAAAATGTAAGAAAAACGCGTCAAAAAGATTCACTAAACAATTTCACTAATTGTATTTTATTTATATATTTATTTATTTATAATATTTTGACTGGAATAAATATGTTGTTTCAAAGGTACACGTGCCTTGCTATAATCACTTTCTAGGAAAGTTACAGTAATTCAAAATGAGGTCACCATGCATTGGCCCAATTAATTGCTCAAAATAATTATGGATGTGTGTTGTTTAAAGTAAATTGGACACCCAACTACGAATATTGAGCGTTACTTTATTATTGGGATCTTGTGCTGCCTTTCTCCTTTTTTCTATGTTCACCATTCATGTGTGGTCACACTCTGGCACCTTTCCCTATATTTCTATGAAATAAGAGAAAACCGTTATTCACTATTCTTGGGGTACTTGGAATCTGTCCCTTATTTTGTGTCAAAAGAAATATGGACAGGCAGCAGTATCCAAAACTTATACAGAGCATGAACAGAGGCACCTTTTTAGATGAAAAACCCTAAAAAGTGTAAAAAGCAAATATGATAATTTAACAAATGGGAGTACTTTACAGTTGTGGGGAAGTTAGGGGAAGTCTATTTAGTTTGTTCCTCCATAGGGATCACAAATAACGCACAATTATTGTAAGAAAACAGCATTTTTCTAAATGTTCATGCTCAATTTTATACTGTTTATAAAACTCAAATTTATACTGTTTGTCACATTTGTTGAGTACTGCAAGATAGCCATTCAGATCTATTTTATGGATTATGGGCCATATCCACAGAGGTCTGTTAACAGACCATTATCCAAATCAGAAAAGGCCAGTATTTTCCCTAGCGTTAATGCATTTTCATAAAGCCAATTATAATATATATATATATAGATTATATATATATAGTATATATATATTATTATATAATATATATATATATATATAAATATATATAAGAGCAAAAAATTGTAGAGCCAAAAATAGTACCGTGATAATTTGTAATGAGTGAACTATAGTTCCTTCAATCAAATGGATTGTGCTAATATTTTAGAAAGTGCATATATTAATGTGAAAATTGGGATATTTTTATGTGAAATAAATTCTTATAACAACATATAATTAGTGAACAATATTACCTAATAAACTATACTAAAACACAACCTATTTCATATACATAAAAAGTGCAAAACGTGCTGAAAAAAAGAAAAAAGAAAATTATGTAAAAAAGTCCAACCAGTCCTTCAATAGTTAGTCCATAATGGTAGGTATTCGGTGTAGATATAAGGGTCTTCGGCTGCTCTCACACGGGGTTAACCACCTCCACAAATATCTAAAAACAGAAAAAGAGAGAGAGCGCACAGCCCATAGCATAACACTGTATGTTTATTGTAAAAAGGGGGAAGGAGGATGGTGGGTGGGGGGGGGGATTGGAATCGCACTCACAGGATTAAAATATATAAAAAGCAGTTTGTGATTTCATATCACCACCATCTGGTTCTGCATGCGGTATAACGTCTCTAAGGACTCCTCCAGGACTGCCGGACGTGTTCACCATGAACCAGGTATCAGGGGGCTCCGTTCACCGTCTTTGTGCTGTCCTGAAATCAGCTCTCCACTTCCAATGGCTGCTTGTTGTATCTCCACGCTTGGTTTGGCCTCGTGCGCGTGCGCAACGTCGTCGTGACGTCGTGACGGCAGTCCTGGAGGAGTCCTTAGAGACGTTATACCGCATGCAGAACCGGATGGTGGTGATATGAAATCACAAACTGCTTTTTAAATATTTTAATCCTGTGAGTGCGATTCCAATCCCCCTCCCCACCCCCCATCCTCCTTCCCCCTTTTTACAATAAACATACAGTGTTATGCTATGGGCTGTGCGCTCTCTCTCTTTTTCTGTTTTTATATATTTGTGGAGGTGGTTAACCCCGTGTGAGAGCAGCCGAAGACCCTTATATCTACACCGAATACCTACCATTATGGACTAACTATTGAAGGACTGGTTGGACTTTTTTACATAATTTTCTTTTTTCTTTTTTTCAGCACGTTTTGCACTTTTTATGTATATGAAATAGGTTGTGTTTTAGTATAGTTTATTAGGTAATATTGTTCACTAATTATATGTTGTTATAAGAATTTATTTCACATAAAAATATCCCAATTTTCACATTAATATATGCACTTTCTAAAATATTAGCACAATCCATTTGATTGAAGGAACTATAGTTCACTCATTACAAATTATCACGGTACTATTTTTGGCTCTACAATTTTTTGCTCTTATATATATTTATACATTTATTTGTATATTGGTTCATCATGTGTGTATATATATATATGTTTTTGTTTTTTTTTAAATTTGCATGATGAAGCCACTGTACAAATGAATGTGTGAAGGGTGGGTATCGGGCCAGGGTGCCCCTTAATTACCTTTGCGGTTATTATCCAATAAGGTGATTAAGGGGTTAATTGATATCTGAATGTAATTGCAATGTATTGACTATGTATTTTGTTGGCAACAGACGACAAGGATTATGCTGGCGAGGGGGCTTCTTATTGATGAGGTCAGTAGAAGTTTCTTTATTTTATTAAGCTAGTTAATGTGTTTAATAATGGGCAAATTATCTTTTATCCCTATCTGGATAATAGTTATTTGGCACATTATTGTACTGTAGGTGTTGGGGGGGGGGATTGATGTATTGAATGTATAGATCTGGTTTATTTATTTTACATTCAGGCTTTGTTCCTTTTGGTTCTGCGTGAGACCTCTGGAGACCACCTGTGGTATCCTTGGGTATCTCACGGGTACCAGGCTGGTGGGTCAATGGGGGACACCTGCGGGGAAGAATCGGTGGCCCCACATCTGTCGGGGGACTGCGGACCCGTGTGTGCGGGGAAGAACCAGTAGCCACATATCTGTGGGGGCACCGCGGACCTGTAGTGTGCGGGGAAGAACCGGTGGTCCCACATCTGTGGGGGCACCGCGGACTCGTAGTGCCCACCTGTGGGTCCTCAGACCCCCATGAGAACCACCTGAGGCCCCTCAGACACCTGTGGGTCTGACCCGGGGCTCCCAGACATCCGCGGGCCTACCGTGGGACCCAATTGTGGCCCACGGTGACCCAAGGAGACCACCTGGGGGCCATGGCGCTTGGCGGGACCCACCAACAGGCCTCCAGAACCTGTATGAAACAAGTTGCTGGTGCCCTGTAGGTCTGTCAGGTGACCCGTCAGGCCCGCCGGGGACTTGCGTGGGCTTGGGGTATGAACCCTGTATGTAAAATGATAAATCATGTATTTATGGGGGGGGGCACAGGGAGTGGGTAATGTATTTAATAAATATAATGATGTTTATTGTGGGGCAGTGTAGTGTTTTAATTGTGGGTACTGGGGGTGGGGGGAGGGGGTATTGGCCCCAAGGGTATGTGGGTAGGCCTCCATTGTGGGTAGTGAGTGAGGGTGGTTAGGCCTCACGGGGTGGGGGTTTAGTGGGGGAGAGTATGTAGGCCTCCTGAGTGGTGGGTGAGGGTGGGTTAATACCTTAATGACTGTAGCAGTTAATAACCGCTATGGTGATTAAGGGGTTAGGGGACATTACATTGGATGTTTTTATTCTTGTTTCTGTTTTGCAGCAGCGGATGGGACATGGGCAGGATGAAGATGAGGATGGCTTTCATCGTGGCAGCCGGACAAGGGTGAGTGCTATATGTATTTAATGTATTTATTGTTATTTATGTATTTTAAATGGGCACATTTACTATTATCCATTTGTGGATAATAGTAATTGTGCCCATTACTATACTGTATGTGCATATATGTGTATGTTAGGGGGGTATAGGGGTTGTTGGGGTAATATATATATATATATATATATATATATATATATATATAAGCAAAAAATTGTAGCACCAAAAACAGTACCGTGATAATTTGTAATGAGTGAACTATAGTACCATCAATCAAATGGATTGTGTTAATATTGTTGAAAGTGCATATATTAATGTGAAAATGGGGTATTTTTATGTGAAATAAGTTCTTTCAACAACATATAGTTAGTGAACAATATAACCTAATAAACTATACTAAAACACAACCTATTTCATGTATGCATATATGTATATTTGTGTACAACATTATTGACCTGTGTATAATGTTATATAAAGAGTACAGTGTATATTGAAATAATCATTTAATATATATTTTTAGAGATGTGTCAAATTGTCTACCTAGCACATAACATCAGGGTATTAAAAAGCCCACTAGTAATATAATGTAGCTTTAAGCTTATCTGTGGTTTTAATATAATATATAATAATATCAAATAGTATATATATATATAGAAATATATTATATTATATTACTCTAAAAAATGCGGATCTTATACATTGATATAGGTTCTTGTTCCTGTTATATTAATGTAGAATATTCATTAGTTCACTTTATAAGATTATGCAGTTTTTATTGTAATTATACTATTTAGCATACACATATATAATGACTATCAAATCAGGAATTTTGGGTACCCTGTTCTATTTACAATTGTTATTTGTCATCATGTACCTAATTTTATTTATTCTTGAATTTCATGTAATATCTTCTATAGTAATATGCATATATCTTATAAATACAATGTACAATAGAAGGATTGATAATTATTAGGAGTTTATACAATCCTTTTTCTTGTTTTAATTTTTTTGTTAGCTTTTTATTAAGATTTCATACATAAATCAGTCAAATAATTGTACATTGTAATTTAATGAATTATGGATATCAATGGATTGTAGGTATAAATGTGCTATGTGTATTTTTACTTTATTTTACTTTTTACTTTGTATTTTAAGCTTTCAGCATATTCAACTTATTATAAGAATATGTCTATGAGATCCTCTATGTATTCTATGTCGAATCCTCCTGTATACTAGTCCCTATTTAGCCTTTATTTAGCCAGTTGTGTTTACATTTGGTGCCTAAATTAATAACAGCTTCCCAGCAGGAGATAGTTTATATAATCACCTTGTTACGGGTTACCCCAGCAACTGACTGGCTATAAGAGGGCAGTACTAGATTCCACACATCATCAGCCCTTTGAGAAAGTCGCCCGTTGGTGACGAAACGCGTCAAGGAAACTGACAGCGCAATTACGTCACGACGACGTTGCGCACGCGCACGAGGCCAAACCAAGTGTGGAGATACAACAAGCGGCCATTGGAAGTGGAGAGTTGATTTCGGGACAGCACAAAGACGGCGAACGGAGCCCCCTGATACCTGGTTCATGGTGAACACATCTGGCAGTCCTGGAGGAGTCCTTAGAGACGTTATACTGCATGCAGAACCGGATGGTGGTGATATGAAATCACAAACTGCTTTTTATATATTTTAATCCTGTGAGTGCGATTCCAATCCCCCCCACCCCCCATCCTCCTTCCCCCTTTTTACAATAAAACATACAGTGTTATGCTATGGGCTGTGCACTCTCTCTCTTTTTCTGTATGTATATATATATATATATATATATATATTGGTTCCTAGGTCACTCAAAACAATGATCATGATATTTCATGGTCTGACCATGCACCAAATGAGGATCAGTTTGCAAACAATATTCCGAACCAATAGACAGGCGCAAACTGGGAAATTAAATGAATCTATTCTTAAAATACCGAAACTGCGAAAAGATGGTCAAGAAAATAATCAATTCTTTGAGATAGATAACACAGGCTCTGTGGAAATCCCATATGACTTTATGGAGGCGCATAAAGCACACGCTAAGGGGCATAATAAAGTAATTCACCTGCTAAAAGGAAAAGAGTCGAGGGATTCCAAAATTCGGACGCCCAATCCAAATTGCATTCCCTCTCAGGTCATAAGATCAATCCCATCCACTTACGACACAGGAAACTTAAAGATACAAAATTGAAAATGTAAATATGTTATTGACTTCCGGGCGGATCAACTCCTATGGTTGGTCTAGAGGAAGTTTTTATGAAAAAGCTAACAGGCCGGATACGTGCTGGCGCGCGACAATGAAGATAGGCATCTAAGTTTATATCCAAGTATACGCTTTCAAAATCGGGGGTACTTACGGCCACAACCCTAAAAAATAGTGGAAGGAATTCGGTTCATTCTAGGGTCCCTATACGACGGTTAAGAAGGTGGCACCACAATAAAAACCACGAGCAGCGCACTGAGAGATTTCGTAGACAGTCACAAAACTGGAGATTGACAGAGCTAGGACAGAGACAGAGAACTTATGGCGCTGACTTCACATTGAAAAGAAGTGTCGCAGGCCATCAAGGGAGCTTAGCCATCAAAAGGCACCATGACCTGATGGCTTTCGGGGCTTATATAAGAAATTTCTCCGAATCATTGCTCCGAGGCTGCTCCAAATGGTATGATCTTGCAGGAGAGGCCCCATTCTCGGGACCTGCTGCGGGCGTCTATATCACTATACCTAAACCTGGCAAGGATCCGCTCTATAAAATTTAAAAGCTATAGGCCATATCTCTAATTACTACCGATATCAAAAATATATGCGGAAAATTATGGCCAAAACAGATTAAGTCCTATCCTACCCAGACTAATACACCCAGATCAGGTCGGTTTTGTTAAGGGAGGCAGGCAAGGATCCCCCCGACGATTTATTGATCTGTTGGAATTTGGCTAACAAAAATAACACACAAAGCATTTATTAAGTCTGGATGCAGAAAAAGCATTTGATAGGTAGACTGGCCATATTAAACGAGACGCTCGCGGCATTTGCTTCGGAAATCGGGTGAGTAGGCGATTCTGTCACTATACTCAGGCCCAACCCGCCAGGTCCATACATCAGGGCTTCCCTCGGTCCCATTTAAAATCCAGAGTGGCACAGAAGGGATGCCTTTATCTCCCCTCCTGTTCGCCCTATGTATGAAACCCCTCGCGGCAAGAATTCGAGTAGCCCGGATATTCAGGGTTAAAACGTTTACTGGGACCAATCACTAAGCGGCCCCCTTGTATGTGATGTATCCTATTCATTCATCTCAAACCCCTTACGCATTCCCTAACCTGTTTGGACCTACTAGATAAATTCTCCAAGGGTCTCAGGTTTCAAGATTAACCAATCCAATATGTATCAGACCCACCCTGAATATCAACAACCCTCCCTAGACATACAGAGGAATTACTGAAACTAAAATTTCAATTTAACTGGCAAAGAAAAGAACTCGATATAAAAGATCTGGGGGAACCTATATCCCCAGTGATGCAACCCAGACCCCCACAAGCAATATAAAGCCAAATTATCCCAAACTGCTCGGGACTCTAAAACAAGACCTAATCAGAGGCTTTTCCAAAGAAGATTTCCTGTTTTGATTGAAGGATTCAACAGCGTTAAGATGCATCCCGTACTTCCCCGATCCTATACCTCTTACAGAACCCCCCCCCCACTACCTGGCCACTCAAACTGACGGACATACTCTCCAATTCAGTCGGAATATCTAATTTTATCTGGGGAGGATAAAAAAACGAGAGGATGAGTAAATAAATTATCTATGACCGAGACCTACCTTAGCGGGTGATAAGCAGTACCCTGCCTGTTGTATATTTTAAAGCGGCTCATTAAGCCAGGTCATACAAGGCATTCGACCCCAAATTAAAAAGATGGGTAGAGCTCGAACAGTGCGGCTTGTCCCTTTAGAGCTTAACAATTTGATTGGGATACCTAAAAAACCAAGAAAAACATTATTCTACAGCTTTTATTCCCATCCCAACAGCGGCACACCAAGCCCCCACCCACTCCTACTGTTTGGGAAGCATCAAATTAAAAACTCACTTACATTGATCGAACAAGAAGCGCGACAAATTCCCTGAGTCACCCAGTTGGAAGAATCATAGCTTTGCGCCGGGTCTCCTTATGGTCCATCACTCCAATTTGGAAACAAAAAAGCTATACTAGACTCAAAGATATGGAGGGTCATGATCTAAAATGTAAATCTTTTTGACCATCTCCGACTAGAAAAAGAAATCCCCACGATGAATTCCATAAATACCTCAAGTAGATCAGTTTATAATAATAGTTGCCCCATACCCCCCATTAACGAATTTTGAAAGCTCTGTCGCAGAAAACCGACACTAAGGACTCATATTACGGATAGACAGAGAGGGTAGTCGAGCCTTTGCAATCGAAAGCACCAATCACTACATTCGTACCAAGGGGAAAGAGAACTAGGGGAGACCCTGGACGACGAAGAGGGATGCTATGGATATTCCTAGGAGCCGCACAAAGTTCTATATGCACCCCACTGAAGGAAGAACGCATATAAAGGTCTATGAGATGTTACCTCAACCACTCAAATTATCTAAGTGTGTAACCAGGGTCCTCCCCATTGTGCCCAAACAGTGTGGAGGAAAGCTGACCTGTTACATATGCTGTGGTCTTGCCCCGCGTGATATACCCACTAGGGAAAAGATCAGACAATTGGAATCCAGAGAATATTTGATATCACTATTCCCAGCCCCGTGGCTGTTCTCATGAACAGACCCCTAAAGGGCCTATCAAAAGCACACAATAAAACTAATATGCACATTTTGCTTAGCTACGCGGTGCGAGATCGCAGCACTATGGAAACGCCCCGATATCAATTATCCCAAAGATTCGGAATCGTTATTGGTTTATCGCCCGATGGAAACGTAATGAGCTTAGTTAATGCCCACTGGCGAACCAATTATCTACAAAGTTAGCCATGGCTGCCCCAAACAACATCCCCTGGGGTAGAGGCGTAACACAATTTGGCTATAATAGTAATAAATGAGTCTCCTTTGGGGGGGGGACATAAGACCTACCCCACCCTAGAACCTTATTACTCCTTACGCACCATCACTATTCTACCGAAAGGCCTCACTAGTTATAAATAGTCCTCACGGTCAGGTGTTCCCCGTGAGGCAGAGTATATATCCGTGGATACACCTTCCTCTCTCCTCTCACCCCAACCCCATCCTTTCCTTCGCCCCCCACCCATTTTTTTTTTTTTTATTATTATTTACCCCAGTACCTTACACATGACGATTCCCACTCACGTGGTCAAGTAGGGCTCGAAACTTAGTGAGTTTATTATGCTTTTTGTTATTGTATATGATATGATAAATATGCCACCGGATGGTCTTTTTTTTTATGATATCATGGCATTTAGTATAATAAATTACAAGTTATAAAAAAAAAGTCGTATGTCGTCTCATTTTGAAGGTAGACGCGAGGAGGAAGGACCTCCTACAGAAGAAGAAGAAGGCCAGGGCGTGGCCATAATAGACGATATGAGACCAAGAGAGGGGCCGCAGATAGAGAGAAAGCAGAATACAGATTAAAGGGATTAGAAAACAGAAGGACCCTGGATTGTTTTGGATTTTTATTTTAGTGTTTATTATTTTAGGGTTTTTTATTTTATGGGTTTCCTGTGCGTGGTGGATTGGTTCGAGAGTTAAGCTGTTCAACGGGAGCGGTGAGTGGGTCAAAGTAAGGGTAAGTGAACCTAAAGAAATGTATTTTATTTAACTTGTTCTTTTTTTTAAAAAAAAGGTTTTTTTACATGTGTATTTATTTATTGTTGGTATTATATCTTTATGCAAATGTATGTATGTTGTATGTCTTAGATCGAGGTATATACATACAGGCTAAGAAAATGTGTTGTTTGGAATTTTAAAAGTGTTGCTGTATTTTAAATTATTTTCTATGCTGTTATACATAAATGTGGTTATCATGTATTTTAAAATTAGATGAGATGTATTTTTGCTATTGTATGATGTACTTCGGTCAAGGTGAGGTCTGTGCTTGTGTATATGGTATTATTTTGGTACCCCCCCTTATCTTTGTTCTGAGGATATTGTCTGTTCAACGATTTGAATTATTAGTTAAAGTGTTTTAAGTTAGGGATGGACTGTAAATTGTTTAGGGATTAATTAATGAAATGCTAATTGATTTATGGCTACTGGATTGGTTTTTAAAATAGTAACTTGTTTTGATGTATTGGTAATTTTGTGGGTAATTGTTATTGTAACATGTCATTTGCAGAATGTATATGGTGCATAGATTGTATGCTTCATTATACAATGTTAAAGCAATGTTTTTAGTGGCATTTCGGCTATCGATTGGCATTTGATTGATTTTGATTGGAAAGATCAGATTGGGATTATTAACGGAAATTGATTTTATGTAGTGGGTCTGTATGGAGAAGTGAGATTTGTAGTAAGCATGTTTTTGATAACCCTTCTAAATTATTGTCTATTGGTTAAGCAGTGTTAGATATAATATTAGTGCAGTTTTTCTACTGAATACATGCTTTTTTTGTTGGGTTATGTGCAGTGTTTCTACTGAATACACGCCTTTTTTTGTACCTCCTGAGTGTGCTGTCTACTTCTGCCTTGTGATCTGGGATCCTGGATATTTACTCGGTAAGGAACCTATCTATCATCATATATATATATATATCATATATTAATATATATAGTATATATAACTATCTATATATCTATTATATATATATATATATATTATATATATATATAATATATATATATAATATATATATATTTGCATGTAGAAGCCAATGTACAAATGAATGGGTGAAGGGTGGTATCGGGCCAGTTTTTTTGTGGCTAACCCTTAATTACTTTGCGGTTATTTCGATAAGGTTGTTTAGGGGTTAATGATAATGAATGGAATTGCAAGTATTGGCTATGTATTGGCTATGTTTTTGGGCGGCCAACGAAGACAAGGATGTTGGCTGGACGACGGGGGCTTTCTTATTGATGAGTCAGTTAGTACGTTATTGATTGAATATGCTAGTAAGTGTTATTAAGGGCAAATACTCTATTATCCTACTGCGATAATGTATTTTGCACATAGTGTCTGTAGGTGTGGAGGGGGGGGGGGGGGGGGGAAGAGGGAGAGGGAGGGAGGGGGGGAGGCTGAGCAGGGGAGACGGCCCCCGCCCACACGACGAGAGATTGGGGAGAGGGGGGAGAAAGGTATTATTAAATTATAGGCCAGGTTTATTTTTTTTACATCAGGGTTGTTCCGTGGTTCTGCGTGGGACTCTGGAGACCACTGCCGGTATACCCGGGTATCTCAAGGGATCAGGTATGGTCCACGGGTGACACCGGCACGTGATGAAGCGTGTTCCCACAACTGTGGGGGCACCGCGGACCTGTAGTGAACAATCATGAGTTCTCAAACCCCGTGGGAACACCCCCCGAGTCCCGCAGACACCTGGGGGTCTGACCCAGGCTCACAGACATCCGCGGGCCCCTTTACCGTGGGGACCCAACTTTGTGGCCACGGTGACCCAAGGAGAAACTGGCCCGCGCCACCACCATGGCGCTTGGACCCAGGCGCGCCACCACACACACCAACACCCCCCAGGCCATCCAGAACCTGTGCGAAACAGTTGCTGGTACCCTGTAGGTCGTCAGGTGACCCGCCAGCCAACGGGGACTCGCGTGTATTGCTGGGGTATGAACACTGTATGGAAAAGAAATAAATAATGTATTATGGGGGGCACAGGGGCCCCCATGGGGTAATGTAGTTGTGTAATAATACAGACATGTGTTAGGTTTGCCACCCCTGCTCTTAATGCCTGGTGTGTGTCGCGTGGTATTGTTTTTATTGTGGGGACTGGGGGGTGGGCGGGGGGGTTTGGGACCCCAGGGTATGAGGGTAGGCCTCCTGGGGTTAGATGGGTGAGGGTGGTTAGGCCTCATGTGGTGGGGTAGTGTGGAGGGCATGTAGCTCCAGAGGTGAGGGTGAGGGTGGGTTGGGTGAACCTCTGAATGACTTGTAGAGGGTTAATAACGCCTATGGGGATTTAAGGGGTTTGGGGACAATTACCCATTGATGTTTTCATTCTTGTATCTGTTTGCAGCAGCAGATGGATCTGTTTGGCAGCAGCACGATGGGCAATGAACAGGATGAAGAGGACGATGGATTTACATCGTGGCAGCCTGACCATGGGTGAGGCTATATTTATTTAATGTATGATTGGTGTTTTAGGTATTTAAAAGGGCACATTCACTATTATCATTTGTGGATTAATAGTAATTGTGCCCATTACGTAGGTAGTGTTAAGGGGGGGGGTGGGGTTATTTATTTATAAGTATGTATGGTGTTTTGAATAATTTGGGGGGCCCAGCCGGCATACCATAGTATCATTGATGTTGCAATTAGGGGTATTATGTTAGGAGTTATGGGGTTGTTGGGATAATCTTATATAGCATACCCAGTTAATAAACCCACACTTATGAGATGAGAGCAATTAAGGTCGCGAAACAGCTGTATGTGGGTGGTTTTTCTGGGTATGCAACCTAAACATGGCTGCTGTGCTCAAAGCTGTGACAGCAGCAAGTTAAGCCTATAGGGAACCATTAAACATGCGTTTTTGAAGCAAAAGTGGCACTGTGTGATCATTGCATGTTATTTCCAAGAATCCTTGCCTGCAGTTGGAAATGCTGGGTGCTGGGTGATAATGGGGAAATGAAAGAGCGGGGTTGCAGAACCTTGCCTAAGACATGCCAGATGAGCATACAGTTGTATTTACAGTTATTTATATATATATATATATATATATTTACAGTGTTCGACCAACCTAACATTGGCACGCCCCGGGCGAGGGATTTACATGGGTGGATTTAACATCTGTGGCGAGCTGTATCTGGCCAAGCAGCCACACGTGTTGTAGTACCTTAGGGTATTGCGCCCAGCAGCACACGTTGGAGTACTAGGTGGCGAGTAGATTTTATGTGCGGAGGAGTTAGATTTTTTGTGGTTTGGCGACCACTGTATATTATATATATATATATTATATATATATATATATATTATATAT
This sequence comes from Ascaphus truei, assembly GCA_036426205.1. Classification (NCBI taxonomy): domain Eukaryota; kingdom Metazoa; phylum Chordata; class Amphibia; order Anura; family Ascaphidae; genus Ascaphus; species Ascaphus truei. The sequence goes on along the minus strand of WSYH01000459.1, from coordinate 180,919 downwards.
ATATATATTTTCTATATTTATGTAGATATATATTTATTTTTTATGTGGGGCGGTTGTGGTGATTTTTTTTTATTGTGGTAGTTGGTGTGGTGTGAAGGGGGGGATTAACCCACCAAATGGGGTTGTTTAGGGAATTGCGGGGGGGGGTAGCGGAAAGCTAACCCCTTCATGACAGTAGCGGTATTAAATTACGGTCGTGAAAGCGGTTAATGTGCACCCCACCGGGGGGGGGGGGCGGGCAACCCCCCGCAAGCCCTAAACAACCAACAAGGGCCAAATACCCCTTCACCCACCCCAGCTACCACAATAAAGATGGCACGGTGGGTTAACCCTTCAGTAACTTAGCGGTTCAGCTCCGATAAAGCACCGAAAACAGGATCGGGGCTACTAGGATACAGCCCGATTTTTAAAAAAAAGTTTCAAAAAGGTGTGAAAGGGGGCTTATCACCAGCCGCCCTGCGATATTTTTTTATCAGTACAAAAATGTCGATTTGGTTAAATTATCGGCGTTACTAATCAAGGCATTTTGTGGCGATAAAAAACTTGTTGGCCTTTGTGCATTAGAGCCTTAAGCCATTGGTGGGTTTCAATTGTAAGCCCCGCTTCCCTAATTAGGGCTAGCACTGCTGCTACATGCACTGATGTAAATCCCATAGAAAAAAATTACTAAACACAGCAATGTCATTTAGGTAAGCCATCGCAAAACTTTGCATCCTTACAGCAACCCTATGACCAGGCGTTTGGAAGGTTTAAGCCGGTGTATTTCTTCATCCGAATAGAATCACTAGAATGCATAGAGGCCACTGGAGTCATAATGTGACTTCTTCCTAGCCTCTGGGTCAGAGATCGGCCATTGCCAGTAACCTTTTAGTTTGATCCATTGTAGTCAGCTAATTTACCCCCCACGAGCTCATCTATCTATTAGATGAGCGCATCCAATGGCGGGGCATGGGATAAGATATGACACCGTCCCTGCATTTGAGCTGGCAGTATCCACACAGAAGGGGGTGTGTCCCGTTACTTCTTAGGTACTAAGGTACCAAATACCTAGGGCACATTCCTCTAATTCCCTCTATATACGCCCTTCACCTATGCTGATACCGGTAGGCATGTTATGCGAGGGGGTCGCAGAGTCACTGTGAGTACCGGATGTCTGTAATATGCGTTCGCCCGGCTTGTAGAGAACAGAACCTAGACTGTGCTAACATAGCCCTGGCTTTGCTTTTATGTGCATACTCATGGGCATTATCTCAACCTGCTCACTGTGCCCCTCTGTATGCATCCCTAGGAGGTCACGGAAGAGCAATCTTCACCGGATCCCGATCGTGGTGGGGCTAACAGATAAGCCAGCACATGAGGCCACACTCGATGAAAATGAAAAAAGTACTCTTTGTCGAGCATATTAATATGAAGGTTCCTAGTTCCTGTCTTTTGCACCATCTATTGTCAACATAGTTGCACTCATTCATTTATGATTAACCGTTGTACGGTCCAGCAGGCAGCCATTAGCCATTAATTTGTTCTTCCGCAGTGGGCTTCAGAACAAGTACTTGATGAACTGGAATGAATATCTGCATAGGCATTCTGATTCATACCAGTGTCTTCTGCTTGGGTTGGGATCCCTAAGGTTGTCCTGTGCCAAACCCCAGGAGGCATCGCTAGCGGTCTATGAGATCTAAAACATACTGAAGCATCAGTAGTAGTGGTAGTCTCCCTTACCCATCCTCAGGGGATATAAGAGTCAGAGAGTCCACGCACACTGCGACCATATAGGAGCTCGAAGGGAGAAAAGCCTGTAGATTGTGCGGGTAGCTCTCGGTATGAAAACAGCAAGTGCGCAGGTGATTCCAGTCTTTCCCTTCCACCTCATTAAACGCACAAAAGCAATCTGATCAGGCGTACGTGAACTCTCACATAGATCCATTCAATTTGGGGATGATAGGGGTCGTACGCTGGTGCTTTTCACCCCGCATGCATCCCAGAGACACTGTATAATAATTGATCGGTTAGAATCTCGCTAGGGAAACTACTCTACTCTATTGATATAACTAGCAAATGCTTAGCAAATGCCCTAGCATCAATGGTGGCAAGTGGTACAGCCTCCGGGGTTACCGAGTGGCATCAGTAATCTGGTCACATTGGAAAAGTACGGCACAGGGGAACATTCGTGGATCCCCGCACCATCAGGTCCATTGCCCCGAGCTCATCAGGAAGTTCCACCCAAAATACCCCCTTAAACCTGACAGGCATCGCCCCGAGGGTATCATGAAGGTGGGTGCTGTGGAGGGATTACTGACAGGCACTACCATTCTTCCTCTCCGCACGAGTGCGCAGGGCAGCAACAAGCCGTATCCTTCCCTGGTGTGCGCCAGCATGCAATGCGCAACAGTGGAGAACATCATCTGTTCACCATGGACTTTAGTCTCCGCCCCCGGATCGCGCCGCATGCGACGCAGCACACTTGCCTCCCAAGCTCTTGTTGGCAACAATGGATCATCAGTAAGAATGAGCTGCACCTGCCCTTTGCTAAGCAGCCTATCACAGACTCTGCGGAGGCTGGGCCTCCACTTCACCCCCAGGGGGATTGGCCTGCCTTGCCTATGTATGCTCAGAATGCCAACTGGCAATTTGTTGAAGCATAGATTCACGTTTTGCGACTGTGTTGCCTCTGCTAACCTGCCTGTCCCTGTCCTGGTGTCTTACTCCTAGTGTGATCCTCCTGTGTACCGACCCGGATTGCCTTTGGACCATCCGCTACCTCTGGAATACTGATCTCGGCTCTATTCTGACTACACTCCTCTCCAACCTGACCACGCGCATTGAACTGAACGCTATCCATTCTCGCTCCGACCTGACTTGCCGCAAATAGTGCCTACCACGCTCCTGAACTCATCTGCATGAACCTGGCAAGTACTTAACGACATACCACTACATCTCTGACTCCGACCCGGCCTACAAGACATTACTAACTCGGACGTGGCCCCCAGTCTGGGTGGGTTGTCTATTCCATTTCGTTAGAGGTGCGGGTCGCGAGTCTAGGTTTGGGGAGCACAACGTAAAAATGGATATGTTTATTGATCAGTCTAAAGTTTGGAGCACTGAGATTGAACAAAGGGGTTACGGACCGCCAAAGCGTATACAAAATGCCTTTGAAAAAAACTTTTTACACGTCAGAAGAAGATTTACTGAAGGTTACTTTAATTCCCAGTGATACATTCCCCAAAAAAATCCAGCTACAGGTTTAAAAAATGAAAAAAACAGATTTAAAAATAAAAGATATCTAAGAACATCTGACGATAGATCCTATTAAAAACTAAACACGGCATGTTTGAAATTCGGATTCTGCTTCTCTGACAATTTCTGTCCATAATACTCCAAGGTTTCCACCTTTAGGAAAGCACAAAACTCTTTCCACTACTTGTCTCTCAACAGTTTAGAGCTCCAATCTGAAAACAACACAAAAGTTGTTCTTGCCTCCTAGAGGATTTACAACATGTGTTTTTGAGCATATGCGAATATGCCAAACAAGAAATCAATTTCCAAACAGTTACCAAGATAAATTATTAAAAATAAGAGATATTAGATTACTGTGAACACTATAATAATATACATTTGATTCTTTAAACAACTGGGTTGTGGAAAAATGTATGTCGTAGGAACAGACCACTAAAAAAATCAGATCAGGAGCATTTGAGATCAATTAGAAAAGGTGACAGGATTCCGGTCTCAGCACATTTCTCAAGTTGGCCCTTAGGTGTACACATAGACTAATTTCCTTTTAGTGGTCTTGAAAACATATTGTGTGCATCGGGAATAATTATGACATGTATCCTCAATCGAAGAGGATGTCGGGATTTCACATTAATACACTAAATCCAGTTGGACTCGAAATACTGATTTGGAACAAAACATTTTTTTTTATATAAGACATTGTTCATATTATAATGTATATACTTTTTGGATTCTAACTAAATGTGACAATTTTTTTCAGATATCTATAATAATGAACATGAAGGAAATTAATAATTGCAGGTTTCCCTTATGGTGTGAAGATATGTTTGATGTACCTATTCCATGAGATATGTGTTTTCTCTATATTTATATACAGTACCTCATAAACATGTTGTTTTATATAAACATATATGTATATTTTGTATAATTTTTGAAAATACACATTATGGCTCTGATTGTAGTATATAGTAGAAATAAATTGTTCTCTTTATCAAATCACTTAAGTTCACATGAATAAGAATATATACAGGTATGTTCCTTTGTTTGGCTAGGATATATATAATAACATTGACTTGGGTGTTATGACTTTAGACCATTAGTCAGCCAGCGATTGATTAATAATGACAATATAACATATATTATCTATGTCACTTAGGTTTGCATAACAATTACTTATCTAACAAGAATCATGTTTTCTTTAAACATACTTATTATTTGTTTCTTTCATTAAATTGTTTTTTAATTTTTTTATTCTTTAGGATATCTGCTACGTATACTTAGTTTAGTAGTAGATTTCATGATTAAGCACATTTTTGCGTGTATTCAAACGAAGTTGCCTTTGTTGATAGTTAAAAGAAATGTTTTATGTCATTTGGGGGTCATGCAGTAAGCGGCGGAAAGGCACTTTCGCCGTTGCCCGCAAAAAATGCCTACCCTATTCAGTAAGGGGCGAAAACTTTGGCGGGCGAAAAGCAAAAAAAAAACGCCAGGTGTTTGGCGGGTTTTATTTTCCACCATTGGCAACGGCAAAAAGGCACTTTTTGGCTCAAATAGGCATTTTTTCCGCCACGCTCAAATTCTAGTAGTGGCGAGTATTTTGCGCCGCTATTCGCACTCTAGAATGGCGGTTTTTTTCACCGAATCGGCACGCCACAAAAAAGTAGGCAAGTTGTGGTGAGAGGCTGCGGGGCCTCCCCCCCCCCCCCCCCCCATGAGCAGCGGATCGGCACTTAGAAAAAATAAGGCCTTTTTCCTGGCGTGATTGATGCGGGGGTCTCCAGAGCTGATACTCTTAATACCCGCCACCGGAGCCCCCGGCATGCATTCGATGCAGGAAAAATGCGCGTAAAGCCCACTTCATTACCTAGCGGAAACACGCTACCAATGAGGGGTTAAGCGCTTGTGCCAGGTTTATGTGGGTAGTGGGGGTGGGGTTAAGGGGGTATTTGGCCCTTGTTGTTTGTTTGGGCTTGCAGGGGGTTGCAGGTGACTTAACCCCATCACGACCGTAGCGGTTATACCGCTACGGTCATTTGGGTAAGGCCTCCCGCTACCACCCCGCAAGCCCTAAACAAACCACGTTTTGGCCAAATACCCCATCACCCACCCCACTACCCACAATAAAAGAAAACACACACAACAGCCCCACACTAAATAAATAACATAAATAAATATAATATATAACTAATCTGAATATATATATATATATAGAGAGAGAGAGAGAGAGAGAGAGAGAGAGAGAGAGAGAGAGAGAGAGAGAGAGAGAGAGAGAGAGAGAGAGAGAGAGAGAGAGAAACTAACAATTAAAGCTGCAGTCAAACCACTATTTCTGATCATATAATCACTCAAAAAAACAGGTGTCGGTTATAAAGGTCTAACCCATGGTGGTGCTAATAGACCGTGCTAACACAAAAATACAGAATAAAAGAGGAGTTAATATTTTGTTACAGGCCCGTCTATCAACATTCTATGGGAATTTTTCATTCTCCTAGTATGTACTAGCCATGATTCTCTCGCTATTTCTTTAACATTGGTGTAACTTGTTTCCATTCTTCTATGTTTGGTATTATTTTCTTATCTGATATTTTGTCTGATATAAGTTATTTTCCATTATTTACAGTAATATTATTTAGGAGTTTAGCGGTTTAGGTTTTGTTTTATTTCAATTTTAATTGTTTTCCAGTGTTGTGTGTTTTTTGTTTGTTACCAATAAAATCCATCATCATTTTTCATATTTGAGTGCTTCAGACAGACCTCTTTTTTCTTCTGTGTTTTTATATAAATATATATTGTTATATAAAAACAAAGGTAATTGTATATCTCATTAGCATAGAGTTAACGCCATGTTAAGTTAACACTACCTTGCTTTAGCTTCAAATAACATGGCTCGTGTTAAGTATGCCTTGCTTAAAGGAGGTGTTACTCACAGTAAGGGCTTAAAATTTGGGTTGAGAGAGATACCCGTACACAAAACTGAACACGCCTGAGAAATCTGGGATATATGCTAATTGGGATATGCAAAGTGTATTCAAATGATTGAAATTAGATTATATCCCAGGTATCTCCGCTGTGTTCAGGTTTTTGCACAGGTGTCTATTCATGTGTTGTTTAAAGGAGCATTTTTGAAGGTATATGTCACTTGGTTCTTTACAAGAATAGGATTCTTTCCCTCTCTCTGTACTTTGGGGTCTGGATGGGAGCAATGTCACCTTTAGGTATGACTTTACTAATGTCTTGTTAAATCTCTGTGTTAACTAGACCTTTATTTATATGCATTGTTAGGGGAAATTCCTCTTTTGCATCAAACGGCAGTTATAGTTAATGAAATGTCCTCCAGCCAAAAACAGAACTTGATGTGTTATTGAGCTTTGAGAAAACATGTTAACACTTAATGAGATGTTAACGCCTCTGTAGACGGACGTTCACAGAGGTACACAATTGGAGACTTTTATAAGGTGAAATTATAATAAGGCTTTATTGTGCCTTTTCCTTTTCATCAGGAAATCCATCCAAACACAGGGGGGGGGGGGAACAAAGCTTTTATTCACTTGGGAGTATTTCTAGTTAAACACTATGTAATTAATTCACATCTCCCTTAGTCAAGCATTTCTCCCAGCCCCAAACACATAGCATGAAATAAGCAGATAAAAGAAGTCTCTTAAGAATGAAAGTCTTATCTGTTTCTTGGAGGGAAAATCTTCTCAGTTCCTGGTTCAGCTCCCTTCCCTCAGGGTGTGTCAGCATTCAGGTTTAGAATTTTTCCCTGTGTCTTGTAAGCAGCTCTGCTGTTTCTTCTGGCAGAGCTCAAGACATGGTCAGCTCCAGAGATCTGTGTTCTCTTGGTCAGTCTCTCCTGGGAGACTCAAGAACCCTGCTCTGTCTCCAAAGTTCAGCCCACAAGTGAGCTAAGGAGTCACTTCCTGTCTCACAAGACAGGCTTTTGTAAGCAATCTAAATCAGGCAGGTGGTGTTTATTAATTGACTACCAGCAGTTAACCACCACACTGCTAGATTAAAAGCACATTACTTGAACAGGGATTACTCCCCTGTTACATACCTCCGCTGTTTGTGGGAAGCTCGGGCTTGCCACGGCCAAAGCCCATCCTTCCACTCTCATTCTAGATATCTCAGTGACTTGAATGAGAGTGGATGGAGGAAGAGAACCCTCAGTCCTGCTGGGATTGGAGCCCTTTCTCCAGTTTATTCGTGTCTCCTCCTGAAGGTGCTTGAGATCAGCACCCCTCAGTCGCTCGAGGAGGACTTTTTCCAAGTATAGTCTTTTTTCTACGTGCGCGGTCATGAGATTTCCCTCGCGTCGGGTGCTTGTTTTATTGTAGGCAGACTGTATAGCAGCAGTTGCAGAGCGTTTAAAAACAGCCCTTTGAGTTTTCCGCTCTTGAAGCTGTCTCTCTGCCCTTTTCCCACTCAATGGGATTGCTAGTTCAGCCTCTTTGAGATTAAGTTGCAATTCCACACCCACTTCCGGAGAATGTCCCATCTTTTCAGCTTCATCAGCTAAGGATTCTTCTGGTTTTAATTCAGCACGTATACCTTCTTTTGTTGCCTGCTGGGTGGCTGAAGGTTTTGATAGTGCTTGTTTAGGTGGTTCAAATTTTTCAACCTTGTCTTTCAGATGAGCGGTATTCCCAGCTCTCACTGTACCCTTGTCTTCATGGGTTTTTGAGGCTGTGGGATACTGACGCTTAGTCAGGGTCAATTCTTGTCCTTGTAGGACTGTAATCTCATCCGCGAGAGATCCCTGTTTTTTGAGTGCGTCTTGCAAGTCTCTTCTCAGGGAATTTATCTGCATGCTTTGCTTTCTCTGAGCTTGCTTCCACATTTTTATTGCATTGTGAAGTACTATGAACTTCTTAGCTTGAGCCACAGTTACTTGTTTCAGTTTCTGGACCTTCTTGTGCTCCCTTTTGTGCCGCGTCACCTGGGTTCTAAGCTTGGCTTTTAGCGTTGCTTTGGTGATGCTCAGGGTAGCCTTCAGTTTCTCATGCTGCTTTGCGGGGACATACTGGGTCATCAGACGTTCCTGCAGCACTTGAATTTCTTTAACAGCCTGCAGATTGTCATCCTGCAGAGTTCGCTGCTTCTCCTCTGCCTTCTCGAGGTGCGTACGCAGACCTTGCAGGGTGTTCTGCAGTCGGTGCTCTGCTTCAAACTTCTCACCTTCCAAAAGTCTATTTATTTCTTTAAGCTCGTGCAGCTTTTCATTTTTTTCCTTGACGTCGTTTGTCAAATTAAAATTTTCTTCTTTGAGTTTTACGTTTTTTCTTTGTAATCTTAAATGTTCTCCTTTTTCAGTCTCTGTACTATTCAGGGCCTCTTTGCAGTCCTCCTTCTATTTACGCACATCTGCTTTGAGACTGACAGTCTCCTGGCGTGAGACATCCTTCTCTAGGTTGAGGGTCTGAAGCACCTTCTGGGAGACTTGGAGATTTGTATTAAGATTGGCAATCGTTTCTTTAGAAATGTCCAGTTCCTCAGTGAAACTGTGTAGTTCCTTTCTGGAAACTTCCAGGTCTGTGTGGCAGCTGTTGGTCTCATGATGTGAGGCATCCAGTGCTCTGCGGAGTGTCTGAACCTCTTTCTGAGATACGTCCACCTCTATCCGGACACTGTTGACCTCCTGTTGTGAGGCATTCAGCTCTATGCAAAGAGTGTGAACCTCTTGCTGGAAGACTGTCATCTGCTTCAGTGCCTCCTCATACTTCCGCTTTAGCGTAGCCACCATTTTATCGGATTGGCTCTGCTTTTCATCCATGGCGGAAATAGTAGCATTTGCAGTATCTAGCTCAGTCTTGAAATGGTCCAATTCTGTCCCAGATTCAGAGTACATTGTGAGCACCGTCATCTGTAACTCAGCATTATTGCTCTCTCAAGTTTCAATTGTTCTCGAACTAGATCACAGTCACGCCTGGCAATTTTCAGGGCGTCTTTAGGGCTGGTCAAGGGATCGTCACTCACTGGTTCTGGCTCCGCTTCCCTGGGATGACTGGTTGAGGGTTCCTCACTGTTGGCACCGGACAGACACTTCTTTGGGGTACACGATTTCTGCCTTGGGCCCTCTGGATATTCGGTTATCCGCGGGACGAATTTTCCATTTTCTCTAGGCTGCAGGGCAACTCGGTCCCCCTTTTCCTCCATAGGATCTGCGGACATGTCTGTTCCTTCTACGGTAAGTGAAGAACCGCTTTTCTTTTTCTTTTTCCGCCTTTTTGTTTTGGATGACTCCGTCCCATCAGGAATACTGGGGTCTCCTTTATTTGAAATTTTAGCAACGTCACTGGATCCACCCGGCTTTTCTTGCAACTGTAATAGCTGACGGAAATATTCGGTGATCCACTGCTCCCGCTCTGTCTTCTGCTGATCATATTCGTCATCAAAGGGAGCGGTCTTTTCTGTTCGTGCCGAGTTCAGGCACCCCCACCATTCTTGGGGTGTTTTGTGGGTGTGACTCGGTTCGGGTTCCCGTAAGAGATGTCTTCCTCTTTATTGGAATGGAAGGGCCAATCATCCGTGGGGTAGGGTTCATTACAGGAACGCTGCATCTTGTCCTCCATTTTTAGGCTATCAGGTGTAATTTTCTTCCTGACCTCAGGAGGCGCTATTGCAGCTGTTGCCACTGTATTTGCTAGAACCCCCAATTGTGGTAGTCCTACATGTGGGCATATTTTGCTTGTAGAGGTCGTAGCTCTCACAGGCATCTCTGTAGAATTTTTCTTTCTTGGATAAGTTTTACAATATTAGCAGTACTGTGCATGCATTTTCTCTCATCAGGTATACAAGATGTGCAGTTGCTAGGTAAAAAAGTCTATTTGCTTTACACCATTTACTTGCTAGGTAAATCTATCATTAGGTATGCTGAATGTGTAGTTGCTAGGAAAAAACTTCTGTTTGCTTTACACCATTTACTTGCTAGGTTGATTCCCTCCGCTTCAGCAACAGAATTTGGTTTTCTTTCAGTAATTTTCAGTCTCATCTTTGGGTATTATGGCATTCACACTTCACCCTTTGGGTGTCTGTTTTTGCGCCCAAGATATATATAGGCAGACTTCTTTACTTGCAGAAAAAAAAACATTCTTTGCAGTGGACTATTTCTTTCATTCCCGGCAGGGTGACTCAACACTCAGCAATTGGCTTTGAAAAACCTTTTACACAGTTCAGAAATCCCTTTTTCCCCTATAGGGCAATTTTACACTCAGCATTTGTTTGCTAAAAATTCTCCTGCTTCAGCACAGTCTTGTATCAATTTTCATACTTTTCTGCATATACTCCATTCACAGCTGGTAGCCCTATGCGGTGTGGCAACCTGTATTTGCAAAATCAGTACCACTCGTGGGTCACCATCTGTATTCACTGCTTCAGCGAAACTTTTGAAAACAACAAACACCTATCAATTTTTAAGGGCTGACTCACTTCTTGACTCACTTCTTGAACCCTGACTATGGCTGGAAGGCAAAACCCCCTTTTGAAAGTTTCAGTGCAGTGTGGTTTCAGTGGTCTATATCCCTTTAACTCTGATCTCTGCTGCATGAGGTTTTTTTTCTTTCTAAGTTGCTCAGACTGTTTGTAGGCAAAAAGCATAACAACAAAAAAATTCACATAAAAATCTCCGGTCCTTTTTAACTTCAAAGACACCTCTCATCTCACTTCGGACACCATATGTAGACGGACGTTCACAGAGGTACACAATTGGAGACTTTTATAAGGTGAAATTATAATAAGGCTTTATTGTGCCTTTTCCTTTTCATCAGGAAATCCATCCAAACAATATATATATATATATAGAGAGAGAGAGAGAGAGAGAGAGAGAGAGAGAGAGAGAGAGAGAGAGAGAGAGAGAGAGAGAGAGAGAGAGAGAGAGAGAGAGAAACTAACAATTAAAGCTGCAGTCAAACCACTATTTCTGATCATATAATCACTCAAAAAAACAGGTGTCGGTTATAAAGGTCTAACCCATGGTGGTGCTAATAGACCGTGCTAACACAAAAATACAGAATAAAAGAGGAGTTAATATTTTGTTACAGGCCCGTCTATCAACATTCTATGGGAATTTTTCATTCTCCTAGTATGTACTAGCCATGATTCTCTCGCTATTTCTTTAACATTGGTGTAACTTGTTTCCATTCTTCTATGTTTGGTATTATTTTCTTATCTGATATTTTGTCTGATATAAGTTATTTTCCATTATTTACAGTAATATTATTTAGGAGTTTAGCGGTTTAGGTTTTGTTTTATTTCAATTTTAATTGTTTTCCAGTGTTGTGTGTTTTTTGTTTGTTACCAATAAAATCCATCATCATTTTTCATATTTGAGTGCTTCAGACAGACCTCTTTTTTCTTCTGTGTTTTTATATAAATATATATTGTTATATAAAAACAAAGGTAATTGTATATCTCATTAGCATAGAGTTAACGCCATGTTAAGTTAACACTACCTTGCTTTAGCTTCAAATAACATGGCTCGTGTTAAGTATGCCTTGCTTAAAGGAGGTGTTACTCACAGTAAGGGCTTAAAATTTGGGTTGAGAGAGATACCCGTACACAAAACTGAACACGCCTGAGAAATCTGGGATATATGCTAATTGGGATATGCAAAGTGTATTCAAATGATTGAAATTAGATTATATCCCAGGTATCTCCGCTGTGTTCAGGTTTTTGCACAGGTGTCTATTCATGTGTTGTTTAAAGGAGCATTTTTGAAGGTATATGTCACTTGGTTCTTTACAAGAATAGGATTCTTTCCCTCTCTCTGTACTTTGGGGTCTGGATGGGAGCAATGTCACCTTTAGGTATGACTTTACTAATGTCTTGTTAAATCTCTGTGTTAACTAGACCTTTATTTATATGCATTGTTAGGGGAAATTCCTCTTTTGCATCAAACGGCAGTTATAGTTAATGAAATGTCCTCCAGCCAAAAACAGAACTTGATGTGTTATTGAGCTTTGAGAAAACATGTTAACACTTAATGAGATGTTAACGCCTCTGTAGACGGACGTTCACAGAGGTACACAATTGGAGACTTTTATAAGGTGAAATTATAATAAGGCTTTATTGTGCCTTTTCCTTTTCATCAGGAAATCCATCCAAACACAGGGGGGGGGGGGAACAAAGCTTTTATTCACTTGGGAGTATTTCTAGTTAAACACTATGTAATTAATTCACATCTCCCTTAGTCAAGCATTTCTCCCAGCCCCAAACACATAGCATGAAATAAGCAGATAAAAGAAGTCTCTTAAGAATGAAAGTCTTATCTGTTTCTTGGAGGGAAAATCTTCTCAGTTCCTGGTTCAGCTCCCTTCCCTCAGGGTGTGTCAGCATTCAGGTTTAGAATTTTTCCCTGTGTCTTGTAAGCAGCTCTGCTGTTTCTTCTGGCAGAGCTCAAGACATGGTCAGCTCCAGAGATCTGTGTTCTCTTGGTCAGTCTCTCCTGGGAGACTTAAGAACCCTGCGCTGTCTCCAAAGTTCAGCCCACAAGTGAGCTAAGGAGTCACTTCCTGTCTCACAAGACAGACTTTTTTTAAGCAATCTAAATCAGGCAGGTGGTGTTTATTAATTGACTACCAGCAGTTAACCACCACACTGCTAGATTAAAGCACATTACTAGAACAGGGATTACTCCCCTGTTACAGCCTCATTAAGTCATTAACGGACCTTTGTGGACCCAGCCCATTTGTGTAACACATTTGCAATTTATGAACCATGAACATTTTGGAAAAGTTTCTATATTTGCTTCAGAAATACCAAATGCAATAATATCTTTTAATTATTTTAATTCACCCAAATTAACTTGAAATTATTTCACTACAGAAATCACATCAAAAGTAATGTAGTGTGATATAATGTCACCTTGTAGGGAATTTAAGAACATTTTCAGCTTCTGGCTGTCAGGCACAATGGGATCAGAACCCATTACATCTGCAATTCAGGGTAGCAGCTCCAGCATTGAGCTGAACCAGCTTCTTGATAGGCTACAGTACCGCAGGATACTTTTGAGCTCTACCTGTCAGCTGCTCACACATGTTGCCACACAGCCTCATGGACCCCTTGCTTCTTTAAAAGAAGACCACTTCCACTTCCTGGGTGTCAGATCAATGTAGTTTTACCCTCTGCATCCAGGCTTGCTGTCTCAGTATATCCAATCCGTCTGACCTGCTTGCTGCCTGAATATCTGCTTACATACCTATACGTGTAACCTTGGCCTGTCCTGCTGTTGCTTTCCAATTCAATTGTTTTCCAGCTCAATACCAAGCTCAATATCGCAAGAAAAAATTAATTATCGATATTTTAGCACCATACTCTATTTCAAAATTGTTCCAAGCATCAAGTCACTAATTCTATCAGAAGAGTTATCTCTTCAATATTGTCAAATAAATGACGACACCCACCATATTAAGAATTTCAGCAAATGTTCCTAGTTATCCAAAGCAGACATTACAGATGCCTTTAAACTCTTCCTATCTGATCCTCACCACAACATTAAATGGCTGGCTCCTACTTGTAATTTGTCTAACGTTCCATTAAAAATCAACCCCAAATTATTCAAATGATCTCTTTGCATCTACTCAACTCCAGTCTTATCTACTGAATGATTTTTTTCTAATACACCCTCTAGATGCTCTTCCAACAAGTCTTTTACAATTGACCAAACTGTTCCACAACTTTTAAGTTCTACTTTCAGTAGAGAAGACCATTGGCCCTGTTACTTCTATAGAAATCCTGGAAATCATTTAGATTCCATAGCCGTGGAAGCAATTCTACCCTCAGACTACCTCTATCGCATTCAAAACATTATCGAACCATATTCCCAAAGAGATTCATGCTCAAGGTAAGAGCTTCAGTCTCTTTTAGGGTACCTCAATTTCACCCTACGAATCACGTTTCAAGGGAGAACGTTTATTTCAAACCTTCTCTATCTCTATTTATCTACACCAGATTTCATCCAGTCTTATCCCCATAGATGCATCCATGAAAAATGTAAATTGCTGCTTGTCATTTGCTCTTGATCATACCAACTTTTCTCTGCAGGTTGTTACAGATCCCTCTCTGAAGTTTTGCAATGCTGGCATTTTTCAAAACATCTGGATTTCTACCAAATCACAGATGGATTTATTTTATCTCTGAAAATGTAATAAATCTTTTGATCTATTTGAAATCTACAGTATTGTCATCATAGCCTTTACTTGGGGCCATCTCTGGACACATCACATTTTGTACAGAAAATAATGCATCTTCTAAAAATAAGAAAACAACTAAAGAAATGGCTCAACGCTCAACCCAATACCTATAGAGTTGTAGACTAGGGTGCAAAGGGTTAAAGATATGTATAGCACAACACGTTAACTCTAAGATTAACAAAAAGAACCCAGTTAACTGCACTCAAAGTAATATTAATAGCTAAATTAGCCTGGGATACCAATTATCTCACTATATGAGGTAGAATTACCCCTACCTAGTGACACACTAGAGTGAGTCAGAGCTCACAAAAAACAATAATTCAAAAAATACAAATAAAAATATTTATTAATTATGACAACCGCGACGACTTAAAATTACAAAACGAACAAATACTAAAATCCCCTATGGGGTGTTGAATCGAGAACTGTCTGGTGTAAGTCAATTGATGAGATCAGACTCAAATAATAGGATTATTATCCTCAACATACACCAGTTAATAAATGCAGTGGTTGGTACGCAGTGGAAAAAATCCCCTGTTGGTGTAATCACCTAATAGGCACATAGTATACCAAGTATCAGATGACATATAAACCCCAATGTAACAGCATAAATGCTCAGTATATCACAAATATATACACTGGCGACACGTTTTATTCTTAGTGGGCTAGTTCCGCAAGCCGAGAGATTTCCCGGCTTGCTAGCCAAATCCCCTCGGCGTGCCGCGCGTCACCGATGCGTGGTCACGCTTCATTGGGTGCCTGCGCCCCATGCGCGTGCCCAGGGCTCCCCGAGGGAGCCCTGGTGTCCCGCGATGTGGGGGACGGTGGTGGGGGGTTCCGGGGGACCCGGCGGACCCGGAGAGGGGAGGGGGAAGCCCCGATCGGAGGACCGCTCCTCCGAGGCTTCGGCGCGCGCACGGGACACCCCGGCGCGCGCCCGGTTACTGTCGCGGCCGAGACCAGGTAAATGTAAGAAGAAATGGCTACACAGCACGAATAGTGGAGACCTGACTACACAATTGCTAAATAGTACATCTGTAATCCTGTATAACTACATCAATTGGTGACCTAAGAAATAGCTCTTACTTCAATCAGAAACATAAATGTTATAATCAGCATGCTTAGAATAATGTTGCCTCATGTATTAGCTGCATCAAAACTGTCCTGTAAACCAAGGCTGTTGAAAAACACGTGGTCTTCGTGGAGGCTATGGATCAATACACTACGCACGTAGTGTTATGGATTAGTTTCATAGATGATATCCTGCTTTTGTGGCGTGGTACTGAAGGTCACCTAAAGGTATTCCTTGCAATACTCAACAAGAACAACAATAATCTGAAACTCACACATCAAATAAGTAGAGACAAAATTGATTTTCTTGATCTTAGTATTTCAAGTAACAATGATGGGAGGCTGGTAACGACTATATTTCGTAAGACTACATCTACGAATAGTCTATTATTAGCCTCTAGTCACCATCCGAGGCACACCGTTGATAATATAGCCACAGGTCAATTTCTCCGTTTGGGACGGAACTGCTCCAGTGTTGAAGAATATCAAAAACAATCATGTGATGTGAAAGAGAGATTCGTTGCAAGAGGTCACAGCAAGAAGGTTGTGAATAGAGCATATAAACGAGCACAGATAACATCAAGACCGGCACTATTGAGTAATAAAATAAAAATCAACACAAACAAGAATGTAGTGAGATTTATTGGGAGATATAGTGCACAATGGGGGAGTCTTAAGAACATCTTGTCCAAACACTGGCATATTTTGATGGACAGTGACTTGCAAACAGTCCTGCAGGAACATCCAAGTATGACAAGCAGGCGTGCACATAAAATCAAAGACCGCCTGGTTCATAGCTACTTCCAAGATACTCCAATGAGAACGTGGCTAGGACCCAAACCTACAGGTACTTACCGTTGCGGCAGATGTAAAGCCTGTGAAACCATTAAGTGTAAAAAAACGTTTACTGACTCTCAAAATACAAAAACCTTTACAATAAGGGAATTCATTAATTGTCAGACAACAGGGGTGATCTACCTGATAAACTGTGTATGCGGCAAGCAGTATGTGGGGAAGACCCACAGACCCTTTAAAACCAGAATTTTAGAACATCTGGGGTCTGTCCACAATCAGGTCGACACCCCTGTGCCCAGACATGTCTGGCGTGAGCATGGAGGTGATAGCAAGGTTCTACAATTTAATGGCATTGGACACATTCCTTGGGGTATCTGCAGGGGTGATTGGGACAAAAGACTCCTTCAAAAGGAGTGTCGGTGGATACACAATTTACATACGATGACACCAGATGAAATGAATGAAGGTTTCCTATATTCACCTTTTCTATAAAAGAATTGTGTGGGGGCATGGTATACAGTTTAATGACTCTTAAAGTCATACAAACCGTATTGACCTCTTAAAGGGCGGTTTTACATCAGTACCAATACATTCCTACATCACTAATGGTCTTTCATCGCTGTTTTATACAATAGCAGATCTATAGTATCCATCCTAGTCACATCCAGGTCACTTTTGGAGCACCCCTTTTGTTCCTTTACCTTGCTGACATCTCACTGTATGATGAATTCAAAATACATATATTTTTGTCTCCTGGTTTTTGTTTGTTTGTTTTTGATTTAGGATACAGCCGTGGCCCCTTTAAACCTCCAACATCCCCGTAAAAATTCGGGGATGTTTTCCGTTTCTCACGGACTTGGCCGCGCGTCAGCCGCATTGTCTAGACAGCGCTAATGGCGCTTAACATTTTAAGCGCCCGTGGCACCCAAAACGGCCGAAAATGGCCCGCATCTGCCCACGATTTCAAAAATCGAGGGGAAATGGCCGCAGAAGGTTAAAGGCGGCCGCCACTGTAAGTACCACTTTAAGTTTTAATCAGCAAAAATGAAGAGGAATTTTATAGAGCAGATAACTATCCATTTCATTTTTAGTGTTTTTTTGCTACCATATATACAGAATGGCGCTTTACAAGTAAATTGTGCTTTAAAATAGCCCTATTCAGGAATACTACGCATGATTTAGTGCCTCACTCAATAAGATATCGGGCTTGGAGGCATTTACTTAGACTCACCTATGAGAGAGCATATTTAATCCTCCCTCCAGCCTCTGAACTTAACTCCCTTCCCTGATGAAGTGTGTTATGCACACGAAACGTGCGTAGGGTTGATGACGTCATCACGCTGGCGTCTCTGAGGGTGTTGGATCGTGAGACACATGCAGTGTCTATCTGGGGCTGGTAACATCGTATCACATACTGGGATATACTTATCTGTTGGATTTACCCTATTGTGTCATAGATCTAACGCTTTCATGCTGCTGAGGTTTATTTTTCAACAGCCTTGGTTTACAGGACAGTTTTGATGCAGCTAATACACGAGGCAACATTATTCTAAGCATGCTGATTATAACATTTATGTTTCTGATTGAAGTAAGAGCTGTTTCTTAGGTCACCAATTGATGTAGTTATACAGGATTACAGATGTACTATTTAGCAATTGTGTAGTCAGGTCTCCACTATTCGTGCTGTGTGGCCATACTGCACATACCCATGTATATACAGTATTTGTGATATACTGAGCATTTATGCTGTTACATTGGGGTTTAAATGTCATCTGATACCTGGTATACTATGTGCCTATTAGGTGATTACACCAACAGGGGATTTTTTCCACTGCGTATCAACCACTGCATTTATTAACTGGTGTATGTTGAGGATAATAATCCTATTATTTGAGTCTGATCTCATCAATTGACTTACACCAGACAGTTCTCGATTCAACACCCCATAGGGGATTTTAGTATTTTTTCGTTTTGTAATTTTAAGTCGCGGTTGTCATAAATAATAAATAATTTTATTTTTTGAATTATTGGTTTTTGTGAGCTCTGACTGTCACGATGGCACCAACTTTTATCAACACATTTATATTTCTGGGTACTTGATTGAAGAGAACAAGTTGCAAAATAAATTGTGATTTATTTCCTTAATAGACAAACACACGACATCTGCAGAATACACTTGAAAACGACATTTATGGAATAAGGGAATGAAAGAAATTGTCCTTTGAAACAAAAGAAATTGTCCTCTGCTTGCAAGTGCAAGAAATGCAGCCTTGGTTTTAAAAGTCCTGTGGTTATGTGGTTATTAACCCTTTCACTCCTGACTGGTTGCTGCTGTGCTGGAACAAAGTCTTGCATCTTTACATCATGGATTAAAATTCAGGAATCACACTGGGGATAACTGTCGAGCCACAGTTATAGACTGCCCAAAGCTATCTTTAACCTGTGGATCCAATCCCCTCGTGGGAACAAAAAAACCCACGAATAGCCAATGAAAAAGAAAAAAATGTGATAGCGCTAAAGTTTAAACACCAAATATAATAATAAACAGTGAAAAAAAATTCTTTACATAAAGGTAGGCTGCCTTGTACCTACTGCTGGTACAAACAGATAACAACGTGAGAAAAAAGAAAAACCTGGCGCCAAAAGTTCAAATAGTAAGTCCTGTGATCCTCAAGGAATCTGCACACATGCTTCACAGGCCATGGAACGAGAAAAAAGAAAACAAACACAAATCATAGCGAAACACTGCTGGGTAAATCTGTAAAACACTAAGAAACATAAAACAGTGAGACTTCTAGGGACAAACTAAAAAAGAAACAATTTATTAAAACTAGAATTATGCCATAAAATTAGCAATGAAACAGATGAAGAACAGCTGGTCGTCCGGAGATGGTAAAATCAAAACCCTACTTACAACACGCAGGGTGATAACAGGCGATGTAACAACTGTGTCCTCTCGGCGCAGGGGGTAGTCCTGACAGAGTGCAGACTCTCCTCCGCCGGTGCTCTCGCCCGAAGTCCCTTTTGTGGTGCACAATAACCGTACCGGTGATGGTGGCAGTCTTTTGGGTGCACAGCCCAACAGCACGTGTGGCTGGCCCACCTTACTTCCTCCTCCTGCCAGTATTATATACATTATGGGTCTCTGGTTCTTTTCATAATTGACAATCTTTTAGACAGGGGGACTCTAAATCTGTGAGAGCCTTTTGAGGCTCCATCATAAAAATAACTACAGCCCTTTGAGGCTTGGTCATAAAAATAGCCCCAGCTCATTCACCCATATCACAGTTTGATGTCCAAGTAATTCCTGCTTGGACTTACAAAAAAAAATACCTCCTGCCTTACATTTAAGATCTTCCATCATGTGTCTGTTAGAGGGTATGGCAAGCAATGCATCTTGTCTTTTACTCTCGCAGACAGGGAATGGAATGCAAATGGGGAATAAAAATGGCGGGGACAGGGCAACAACAGTAATGCATAGCAAATCGGGTATTAACCCTTTCCTCCCTGTCACACTGACTCACTCTAGTGTGTCACTAGGTAGGGGTGATTCTACCTCATATAGTGGGACAATTGGTATCCCAGGCTAATTTAGCTATTAATATTACTTTGAGTGCAGTTAACTGGGTTCTTTTCGTTAATCTTCTAAAAATATCAACAAAGATCTACCTTACCATAAACCATCCATCAAGTTACTTTTGAAAGGTACAGCATTCATTAATCTTCTCTGCCAGTCCCAAATCATTGCCTTCCAATTAAAGATCCACTATTTTGTCAAATCCACAACCTCCTAGTTACAAATCTATTCCAACTAGCAACTATACTAGTTATAACATCAGCAATCAATTTGGAATTCTATAAATTTAGAGAGGTTTCTAACCTTACTACATTAGCTGCCAACCTAACAAAACCAGATCTCGTCAGAAAGCATGACTATTATTAACTTCACCACACTCTCTACAAAATTGATCGCATGTCAAAAGGGGTCCTTATTCTCTAATATCTAATACACAATGGATGCAGTTCAGTCAAAGCAAACTCAAACAGTACTCTACTTCTCATTGATCATCAGTTGCTGATGACAAAGGTATTCTTTGTAAGGAAACTCCTGCTCCATCTTGGTCTTAAACCATTTCTACTTTTCAGATCACTTCTTCAGAGCGACTTCATAGGCCTCCAGATATAAAGTTCCATCACACATAATCACGAAACTTGGCAGATAGAGCTATGATACTTCAAATCATATATACCTAAGCAAGTGTCAGGAATCCATCTTGCCCTTATGCATTTAACCACCCAGAGGGAGGGCTAATCTTTCAGCCATGGATCTCCAAAGGTTTCATCCATGGAGAGGTTTTCCTCTAATGAATGCTGAAAGATCACTCTTTTGTGTCAAGAGGTCAACCCCTTGTTTGGACCTATTTTATAACTGTCATGTACACCCTTGCCAACCTGCACGTGTGTGAAAGGGATTACAGTAAGCACAACTGGCTGCCTAGTTGCCTTACTCACCTCCCTGCAGGATATTACAAATGAGCACACACACACAGAAAAACCCTCACACTGTACCACAGCACCAGCTCTTTGGTAGTAAATCCGTTTGTTGTTTCTATATATACTCCATGTCTGCTTCTTTACATTTTAAAAACTCCTCCCTCTGCTAATGCACCATTATCATTATACTTAGGTTGACATTCCCGTAAGCATATATACCAATTGTAATACTGTAGATCGCTTTGTAACCTTGAGGGTAAACTAGATCATCTACGAATTTGGCATAGTGTAATCCTACACATTTTTCACCATTAGTTCAAGTTAATGGGAGTGTAAGAGACGTATGCAGAGGTACGCAATGGAGTCCGTTTTTAAGGTGAAATTAAAATAAGGCTTTATTGCCTGTTCCTTTAAATAGCACAGCAAACAGAAATATAAAAAAATAACAAACACCTATCCCTGTGTAAGGGCTAACTTACTTCCCCAGTCCCTTTCTGCAGGGCTGGAGGGATAATCCCATTACCACTCTATTCCCCTAAATCTCAAGGGGATACCTTAAGGCAGGTGGCCCTTCATGTCAGTCTCTGGTAGGTTCCTGGATCCCCTGTTTCAAGGAATATAAGTCTCTGGGTGTCTTGATCTCAGCAGAGCCTTTCTGCTCAAGACCTCTCTCCTCTTGTCAGAACCCTTGTGTACTGAGGAAAATCCCCTTCCTGTTTCTGGGAACAGGCTTTTTCTAACAGAGTCTTAATCAGCCATGTGGAGTCTGACTAATTGCTTGTGTGCAATTAACCAGCACACTGCTGAATTAGAGGCACGTTTCTTTAACAGGGATGTCCCTGTTACAGGGAGTATCCGTGTGTTTGTGCCCCATCAGAACTAGCACACTATAGAGCATTACCCCCCGAAGGGTTGTACAGAATACAAATGTTACATTCATTTTAATCTGTAATTGTAAAGAATAGAGTGTGCTTTCAGCCACCTCTTGGCTTCTGGTTGCAGTGGGGTTTTATGACAACGTTTACATAGCATCTGAAAGCATTTTTCAAATTGAATGTTCTGGGTACCTGCAATATAATACTATAAACAATTAGTTTGTCAATGGTCAAACACTCAGAATTTCCTTAATTGTTTGATTTCTTGGCCTGCAAGGTAACCCATGAAACCATAACTTGTTAGGACACTGACAAAGTGAAGTAGGATAAAAACTACATTAATTATAAGAAGGTCAAACTCTTGGTTGCCATACTAAGTATAAAATGTAATATCACTATATCAGGACAATATAAAAGTTATGTCACTTGATCTTTAATAAGAGGAGATATTATGGTTAGTTAATTTATGCATATACACAATTTATTGAAGCAAAATCCAATATGTATTTTTTGCAAGATATGACAAATGCTTGTAAGGCTTTAGATGGAGGTTAGTACATGTTTTCCTCAAGTTTTTCAGAGTTGCCTTGTGGCAGAAGGTTTTTGTCATGCACCGAATAAACAGCCTACTCTTATGATTGTGTTGGACTGCCTTTATTGTACCCCCACGGTGAGCAGTAAACCGTCGGAAATCTCTCCTTGTTTACCTACCTTGAATACTGGGCTGGAGCACGCTCTACTAGCGCTTTGGATCAACGTCCTACAACAGACGACATTGGAGGAATTAACTCGTCGTGTCAAGATCGTGAGTACCTGCTTCCTGTGTGGGGTTTACAGCTGGGATTAGTGAAGGCAGTGGCGGAGATCAGCTGGTAGTAGCCGCATGTGAGTTCCTGTGCAGGGAGCGCGGCTTTGCGGTTTTCTTCTCTCCTTACCACTTCATGGCCCCATCCTGATGGTCAGTTTTGTTTACCCAGTAGTTTCACTCCATGACTTTATTATATGCTAACAGGACTATGATTTACTAGCACTACTCATTCCATTGATATTTATATGAACATTGTGGATTTTGTTTACACTATCTGGAGCATCGGTTTTGGAGTGTATTCTCCATATCTCTCTACTTGCTATCATGGAATACAGAAGGCCTCGAATACACATGATACACTGGCGACACACTTTATTCGAGCTCGGCTAGTCCCACGAATTCGGGTATACCCGGGTGTATTGAGGTTTGTGACTGTTTTCTGCCCGAGTGCATTGAGGTATTTTCCAGGCAGGATTGAAGCATTTTATTCCCGCTGGCTGCAATACTGCACAGTATATATATATATACTGCATTACAATTCATGAATTTATGCCATCTGGTAGACACGCGAAGCATTGCAGCCTATTAAATCCTAATCATTATCATTTAACAGATCAGCCGCCCGTCAGCCAGGCATGAACCCAGGCTGGGAAGGCAAACGCAACGGGGCTTGTCAGAGGTGAGGAGCGGCGCATTCCAGGTATCTGCCAGGTACATACTGGGTATTTGCTCGAATAAAGTGTGTCGGTGCAGTAGCTACATTTGAAAAAAATGGTTCGTAGCCGGCAGCGTGATGATGTCTCTCTGAAAACTAGGAAATGGCGTGACATGTAAAAAAAAGTTTTTTTGCCATTGTGCGACAATCTCGCGAGACAACCAATTTGTTTATGGACTTGGGATGGCTATACAGATGAAGATAGATGGAGATTAAGAAGAAGAAAGAAGACCCCCAATTGGATTACAAATAACAGATGAAGATAAAGAAAGATGATAATAACTTTGGACTTTACCGGAGAACCGTGGCTTTTGAGGACCCTGGCATTGTTCGAGAGCTTCCTGAGACCCCTGGAATCAGAGGGTGAAGACATCTAAAAGGTAAGAAAAACCATTGAATGTTATTTAAACTTTGAAAGTTTTTTCATAGTATTTGTTTTTTTTTGTAATTTTTTCATTGCCCTTTGATTGCCAATGTATTTATGTATGGCTATACATACAAATGCTTGCTTTTATTTCATTTAAATGTATTTTGGTTCTTTGCTTTTAAATATTTATGCTATTTATTTTGTGTTTTGAGTTTGAATGATGATTTTTTTTGTGTTTTCAATTGTTTATTTCTGTAATTTTTTGGGTGTTTGCTTTTTAATTGTGGTTTATTTTTGGTCTTTTGCTTTTTAATAATGGTGCTTATTTGAAGTTTTCTTTTATTTATTGATTTTTTTTTGGTGTTTTCATTTTTAATTCTGGTGTTTATTTGGTATTTGCTTTATTGATTGCTGGTAATTTTGTTGTGTTTACTTGTTTATTTTTGCTCCACCTGGAGGCCCCAAACGCCCCCGCAGACCACCTGGAGACCCTGCCAGTCTCTGGTATGAATGCTGTGCTTGAAAAAATTTTTTTTTATGTATGTCTCAATCACTTTTGTAGCAGCCTCTAGCCGAGGAAAAAAGATGCCAAGCTTTTATGCTCCAATAAACTTATCACAGCTTTGTGTATAGCTGTTACTGGCAAAAAATGGTGGGTTTGCCATTTTGTGGCCTATCGGACGACTTTTTTCGCTCTGACTGTTTAGGGGCGTAAAAAAGCCATTGTAGCTCAATTCTGCACTGTTATCACTGCCTTGTGTATCACGCTATAAAGGCATTTATCACCCAGTGGACCACTTATCACTGTTTAGTTACATAGTTACATACTAGATGAGGTTGAAAAAGACATACGTCCATCAAGTTCACCCTATAAAGGTGACTGGCCCCAATGAGTCTGGCTACATTTGTAGCTGCAGAATTTTGGATATATTGCAAAGTAGAAAGATGCAAGAAAAGTCTTTTAATAACAACTTTTATTTCTTATAGCGCTTTTCTCACAATGGGACTCAATGCACTTCACAATTACAGTATAGTGTGCGCTACGCCACACATACAGTAAGATTGTTACAGACAGTCCCTGACAGATGAGCTTACATTCTATATTTATGGTGCCTGAGGCACATGAAGATAAAGTTACTTGCTCAAAGTCACAAGGAGCTGACACTGGGAATTGAACCAAGTTTCTGATTCAAACTCAGAGTCAGTGTCGTAATGTTTACAGAGTCAGTGTCTTTACTCACTGAGCCACTCCATAATAGTATGTTACCATATTCCAGACGGGACAGGAGAAGTGCATGCATTCAAGTTTTAGCTGTATATTGACAGGGAAAAGGGTGGATCTTGGCAATGTTATGGAGGAAGAAGCAACCAGTTTTAATCAGAGCATGACTGTAAGAGAAGGAAAAGGAGTCAAATGTCACATCAAGGCAACATGCTTTGGCAAAAACATAAATGTTGGTTCCATTTACTGTGATGAAAACGGGGGATATTAGGCCAGGTTTAGGAGGAAATATGAGTCTCAGTTTTAGACATACTGAGTTTGTGACAGCAGAGAAACATCCGTGAGGATATAGACATGAAACCTTTTTGGACTGGTTTGCAGGTTTGAGGTTAGGGGTGGAAAGATACAGTATGTATGTGCATCTGCACAGAGGTGATATCTAAAACCAAAGGATTTGTTGAGGTCACCAAGTGATAGTGAGAGAGGAATAATTTGAAATCCCAGAACAGAGCCCTGAGGTAAACCAACAAATTATCAACAGGGGATAATAACATGTTAGCAAAAGAGACCAAAAATGAGCAGTACTAAAGCTATGAGGAAAACAGGAAACTGTAGATCTTTGAATATTAAGTATTTAAACTTGTATTGATGGTAATCCTACACACAATTATTAAGATTAAAATAGCTACAATCAGTGGCGGACTTACCTTTTTGCCACCCCTTGGCTCGGGAGAAGCCCTCCCCCACCATAGACGAGTGGCAGCATCACGTAACAGCAGCATGTGATGCCGCGTTGTCATGGCAATGCATCATCATGTGACGTTACGACATCATTTCACATCGGGTCGCCATGGCAACGCGATGCTGCACCAGTGGGGCCGCTCTGGAGAAGGTAAGACCCCTTCTCAACAGACACAAAAATTGCCCCCCCCAGAGAAATTACTATAGCCTAGTCAGTCTTGTAAGAAATCTGCCTCTGGATGCAATAAGTAAAAGTTAGAGAACACTTATTTTAGGCTATAGAAATTATGAAGATTTATGCAACTATATAAATGTAAGGTAACCAGCCTCCCATTTATTCTACCCAGTGCTTCACATGAGTTAACTTTATGTTTTACTCAACTTGGGCCTCTAATTTTTAATTGCTTTCAGTATATGGCCTATGACTGCATTTGCTTGTCACATTGAGGAAATGAAAAAGCCTAAAAAATAAGGAAAACATGATAATTTTTTATTGAAAAAATATGCTTTTTGATAAGACGAGAAACAGAAATGAAAAATATTTCATTATAAAAATAAGCTTTGCAATGACAATGTGGCTGACTCCATAGCAAACACGTCTAGAATAATGAACTGCTCATTCAAAGTTATGTCACAGCTCCACCTGCTGCATGGAATGTACCAGTGATGAACCATACTTCTACGTGTGGGGGGGGAAATAATTCACTGAAAGCTCTGTGGCTTAATAATGTTTATAAATATATGAACCAATAATGGCCAGAATGTCATATATGTATTTACTCCAAACATCTGAATTCAGCCCAAGTCTGATGCTCTATGGAATAACTCAACTATGACGATTGTACCTAGAAAAAGAGAAATATAGAATTTGGCAACAGATAAGAAACACTTGGCCCACCTAGTCCGCTCATTTTTCAATCTGCTGTAAAACTTCAGACCCTACTTGATAACTGGCTGTCTTTAGTATTTAGAATAGCATTATGTCTGTCCGAAAGATTTTTGGATTAGCATCTACCATCTCTGTTAGGAGACTATTCCATGAATCCACCACCATTTTCATTACTAAGTATTTCCCCATATTCCCATATTTCTCCTAAGCCGGCCATCGTCTGGCTTCAGAGCTTCTCTTCTCTTTCTCTGAATTATGCTTCCCTCTTGTACTATGTGGAAAAACTTTATTGATTAGAAAGTTTCATTCATATCCTCCTCCCTTCTCTAATCTAAGCTATATGTTACATACTGTATTGAGGTACTTTAGTCTTTCCTGATACGTCTTATGCAGTAGATCATGTACTACTTTAGTACCTTTTTTTGGCCCAATCTACTAATTATGTACTTTCTGGAGATATGATCTCCAGAACTGAAATTAGTACTGTAGGTGAGGTTTTACCAATGATTTAGAAAGTGTATTCACTATTCACTCTTTCTGCTGCTAATACCTCCTAATATCCTGATGTAGCCAGGTCTCCCTTAGGTGTCAGCACCCCCCTCACCTCGAGCGCGATTGCGGGTACCGCCGAGTCTCAGGGCGGCCCCGCGAGCCGCTCGCAGGGGTGAGGGCGGTCAGGCTCCGGCTCGGGGGTTGCCGGGGACGCGTGCGGCCGGTTGCCAAGGCCGCGATTGCGTCACCGGGCTCCCGGCGCTCCCGGAGCCGGGCGGTGAGGATGCCGCCATTGTCCGGATACTCGCGCATGCGCAGTGATCGCGCATGCGCAAGGAAGCCCCGAGAGCCAGGGAGAAGTAGCGCGAGGGGGAGAACAGCCCAGGAAAGGTTGCGGCAGCCCCAGAGAGATTGCGCAGGCGCAGGACAGTGGAGAGAAAGCCCGCAAAGCCCTAGCCTACCAGGGAAGGCTCTAGGCAGGGACTACGAGTCCCAGGAGCCTCTGCGTGCCCCATGTGCTGCCAGGGAGCCAATAGGGCTTAGGATCTCCAGGCAGGCAAGTAGATACATTTCGCGGGCTTGGACCACGCCAGTCAGTCAGACCCAGGAGCAGCCAAGGAAAGGAGGTAGGGTGCAGGAGTCAGTGACTCCCTGCACTAGGCCAGCAGCCCCCAAGGCCAAAGTTAGCTCTGAGTCACCCAGTATAGTGAGTGTTGCCAGGGACAGCCCTCAGGTTAGGGACCCTGTCACTTACAGCAGTTGGAGCTGGGGAGCTGTGAGGGAAGGAAAGGTGCAGGGAGTGAGTGCAGCTCCTGCACCGCGCAAGGTCCCCCACATCCCAGGTAGGCCCCAACTCACCAAGAGGCTAATTGATAAGGGACGGCCCAAGATAGGGACGCTGCCCTTAGTGTCAGGGTGCTGTCTTGTCAGGGTCACGGCTGTCAGTGCCGTGAGGTCTGACAGGCAGGCACAGTGTTGTGCAGCACGTTGGCTGCAATCATCCAGTGGGTCACAGCTTGTTGCTGCAGGTTCTGGGATTAGTTAATTAATAGTGAGGCAGAGGGGACTCGGGTAGTACGGTAGGAGGTAGTGCGGGTGCAGGGGGTCAGGGACCCCTGCATAAGTTAGGCTACCCCGTAGGCCCTAGGAGTTTTCCCCAAAGCCATTACAGGTTGCTGTGCTGTAGGGATGGCCTATAGTATAGCGCGTGTCACTGTAGTTCAGAAGGAACCATATAGGGACACAGCGGACGCTGCGCCACCGTGCAGCGAGTGGGCGCAGTTCTTCGTTGAGGCTGTTGCAGTCCTCCGGGTGGGATCGCCCCGGGAGGTGGTTCCGGTGTTCTTCGGTCGCCGGATCCTTTGCGAAGCAGTTGGAGATCCGAGCACCGGAGTGCTCGGGCAGGTACTATTAAATCAACAAGTGCACCAACGGGCCCTTAGTTTAATAGTGACTGGCAAGTCACCCACATCCTATCTCTGCAAGAGTGCGGGACTCTGGGTGGGGATCCCATGGACACGGGGTGGGATCATCCGGTGTTGGGGAAGCGTCCTGCGCGACGCCGCAGTTAGTGTCGCCTCTAGAGAGGGACACCCGTTATTCTGATGTAATAGTATTCTTTGTTCATTCAGTAAACCTGTTATACATAATACTGGTGTATGTGGTATCTGGGTGGGTTCCTATGTTAGGGTCATTCTACATTCCCATAGAATCCTACATAGGTGGAGGCGCTGAAACCGAGAACGTTCCAGAGGATTCACCCCAGGCTCTCACTAGCGGAGGCTCAGCCCTCCTGTGAGCCTGCAGGTATACGCACAACACCTGGTAACACCGTATGTTCTACGCACCCACACTATATTTGCGATTGGGTGGGGTGGAATACCCGTTACACTAATATACAACCTAACATCTTGCTGTCATTTTCGATTGCTTTGTTATATTGCTTTACTACATTTAATCTGTTGAAGTAATGACACACAGGTCTCTTCTCTCTATACTAGTTGACATTAGGTGCTATTGATCCTGTATTCTGCCTTTGGATTTTTGTGACCCAAGTGCATTATTTTACACTTTTTTGTGTTAGATTGGAGCTGCCACACTAATATTCTTAACTAACTCCTCATTTTGTCAACCCTGTTGCAGATCTTTGTTACATATGCAAAAAGGACTACTTTCCATCACATACCATTGGCAATTTTACTAATAAACATATTAAAGAGCTCATTGGTCACCTTCTCCTCCATTTACCCCAACTCTCTGTCACATATCATTCAGCCAATGTTGTATCCATTCAACCACATTAGAATCGAATCTGATGCATTGCAATGTATCAATTGTCTGTGTGGGACAGTGTCAAAAGCTTAACTAAGGTCTAGGTAATCTACTGATCCACCCTGATCTATTACCGTAGTCACACAGTCCAAAAAAAACTGTTACTGTAGGTTTGTTTGGTATGACATCATTAAATCAATGCTGCCTGGGATCTTGTAAAGTATGTTTCTTTTACTTTAGATATTCAATAATTATTTATTTCAGCAAGGTTTCCATTAAATTCCTGACTCACTACTGACATCAGGTTTACTGGCCTCTTCTCTACTTCCACTTTTCCACTACTTCCACTTTTGTAAAGTGGGACTAAGCTTGCTCTTCTTTTTTAGACCTACAGTATTAATAGTGTCTGATTAAATAGTTGAGTTAATAGTTTTACCAGCACAACCCCAAGCTCTTAATTTGCTTGGATGTATACTGCCCCATTGTCCACTTTACGTTTTGAAGTTGACTTTCCATTTATATTCCTGTTAGCAAACTGTGATCCCTGTCCTTCACCTTCAGTTGTGAAGACTACAAAAATTATAATTAAAAAGGTGGTCTGCTATGCCTATGTCTTCCTCAACATGACTGACCTCTTCTGTCTTTTGTGTAACTATTCCTTTCTAAAGTTTTCACCTTTAACTTATATATCTAAAATATGTTGTCCCCCTGCTTTACTGACACATCTGATTATTTGCTTGGCCTCCCTCTGCCTAGCTGTCTTTTGGGCATTTACAGTACCTGTCAATTCCTTTGAGGACCACATCAGATTTATTTTCCTTCTGCTCTTTCTAACCTGCCTGGCACAAAGGGAGATATTCTAGTAGCTGCAGAAAGTGCACTTTTAACTCAGATATGCACGTCCGTGTATCATGAAATCCCTTCTGGCATGTCCAAATATCCTCACCTTAAAATTAAATGGTTCAGTCCCAATTCAATTCCTATGTCCTACTTTTTCTTATTCTCACTCCGTGACTTCGCACGTTACTCTTGGGGTCTGTCATTATATCAAAAATTTAATTTTTTGACAGTGATCATGAAACAGATGCTAAATTACTACTGATACTAATTGCATCTTAGCTATTTTTTAAAGTTTGGGGTCATGTTGTGGTGCACCATCATTGTTTTTTCAAGATAGTGTGGGATGTTATACAATCCCTTACTATTATTCTCTTCTCCAACAAACAAATCCTCATTCTATTTTTTTCTGTTGCCTCCTACATGGCCTCACCCTCTGACATGGTTTGGACACTGCTGTTTTTTTTTCTTTCTGCAGTGTTGCTGTTACTGAGCCTACCATCCACAGTTCTCGCTTTTTTTTTTTTAATGTGTTAAATAAATGTTTTTATTAAAAGAAAAACACGAAAATACAATTTTTTTTTAGTTATAGTTAATTATGTTGATACAAGTTTATTACATTTACATGTTTATGGTATATTAATCATGATTTTATAGTTCAAGGCAGTTACATAGTTACATAGTAGAAGAGATTGTGCGCATGTGCAGACTGGGTCCCAGGAAGGAGTAGTATTGGAAGGCTCAGACCAGGCTGTGCACAAGCCAGGGAACCACGAACACT
Organism: Ascaphus truei; assembly: GCA_036426205.1. Taxonomy (NCBI): domain Eukaryota; kingdom Metazoa; phylum Chordata; class Amphibia; order Anura; family Ascaphidae; genus Ascaphus; species Ascaphus truei. The sequence continues at coordinate 150,141 of WSYH01000459.1, read as the reverse complement.
GCCATACAAAGACTGAAGGGGGTGAGAACAGCTGAAACGGACACCACCCAGACTCTGCATTACAAAAGGAGGTGTGAAACGTGGAAGGGCTGGATCGAGATATTTTTACTGGATGATGTGAAGTGTATACATTGCCGGTAGGATCTAGTCACATGTAAGTGTGTGCTATTTAAACTTAGTTTATGGTATAAATCTGAACATACCTTTATTATACCATTGAGTTTTTGTTATGTTTTCTACTTTTTCCCATCTTACAGGCCTGGGATGACAACTTGAGTCTATGCACTGGAGGACTATTTATTTTTTCTACAAGCTGTTTATGGAGGGATTTAAACTACCTCCTTGGACTCTAGCAGCGGGACTCAAAGTATACTATCATTTTTTATATCTTTAATATGGTATTTGTATTTATTTTTATTGACTACGTTAGGCCCTTGTATATTGGTTGGCGCTACTTCTCATCTCCTATTAAATGATGAAGCATTTTTCATCATAAGGTAAAAAAAAATATATATACTTAACAGGTGTACAGTATGTCCTGGTGTCCAGGGTCTCCATCCCATCTGTGAGTTACTGAGAGATGAAACAATAAGTATGGTTTAGGACATACATAAACAGAACAACAAGCCAAGCACTGTGCCAATGCCAACCTAGATGTTACGTTTGTAGCCATGGCTGGTCCAGGTTATACTTTCTGCCCCCTGTCTCATATGTCGTAGTTGCTACAGGCTGTAGCAGGCTATCGTGTGGGGTTTACCCACCTCATGCTGCGTCTCTGAGTGACCATTGTGGAGGTGAACTGGATCTGTGTGTAGCCAATCATGGCGCAGACCTTGTGCTCTCCCCCTCTGTGCATTCGCTGTAATAACAACTGCAGTGGCTGCTACAATGAAGGATCCTGTTTTATATGCCCCCTAAGTTACAGTCTATTGGGTAGGGGTATGCATGAGAAGACTGTCATGGTGGGACTGTCTCCAGTAACACTGGAGCCAGCTATGACTGGAGGCATTGCAACAGAACCAGATTGTCAGCCTGAGGATCACCAAAAGCCTCTCCTGTTCTCCCTTACCATCAGAGACGCTCATCTCTCCTGAACCCTCACAGGTAACAAGCACCATGACACCTATAACTTTAGCAAGATCTCGCAGAGGGGGGGGAGCAGCGCTACAATTGGTGGCACTGCTGAGATGCAGAATAGGGCAGGCTTTTAGGACATTGCAGCAGTGCAGCACAGAAGAGGCCAGGCCAGGCCCCTGAAGGTTCACCAGGGACCCTGGGCACCCATTTCAAGTTAAGGAAGGGGGAACCTCTCTCTGAGGCTACACCAGGGAAGGGGTTGCCTAGACCCTTACCAAAGATAAAGACTACGTTGGGGCGTACCCTAAGGGAATTATTCCAGAGAGCGTGGATACCCTTCATAAGAAGAAAAAGAGACTGTTGGTGACGTCGACAAGATGGTGCCTATTACAGCTGTGGAACCTCTGCCGGGACCTGCTGCGGTGTTTGTTGGACAGCTTCCTACTGACACTCCACTCCACAGGCCCGGATCCAGAGGAAAGGGTCACCAGATCCCTGATGCTACACCAATAACCCCCCCCCCAGTCCCCTGGGCCGTGGTAAGCCTGCACCACATGTACTGGCCATGGACACTGTTAGGCCCCGTTCACCGGCCTTACCCACCCATGTCATTTCCCATGCCACCCCTGTTCAGGACAGTGCCATGAACCCCTCTCCTTTATCTGCCCATGCTGCGGGTACTAGCACTGCCCCTGCTGACTCCATCTATGATTTGTCTAATTTTCCCAGTGATGATCTGTCCCCTGGTTTGTTCACTGATCTAAGGGACTGGGATTTTGGGGGGGAGGATGGTTTGTCTGATAAATCTGACGGGGAGATACCAGCTTCCAGTCGTAAACCAGTGGCAAAATCCCCTGGGTTTTTCAGATCCTTTAGAGAATCCTCTCTATCTCAATAGTCAACAACGTCTGGAGTGTCATCAGAGATGGACACTAGGTCCAGTAGCCAAAACCCAGAACAGCTGTCCGGGGAACCTCTTAAATCGTGGGACCCTATGTTTCGGGCTACTTCACCAGTATGAATAGGATGCCCTCCGTAAGAGGGTAAAAGAAATCAAATTAGGGGTAATAACACCTAAGGGACCAGCTATTCTGTACCAAGACGTTGACCCTAGGGAACCTCAATTTTGGGTTTTACCTTGTCAGGCGGGCACCAACAAATTGTTAAAGTTCAGTAGGGCAGATAGAGCCATCCTTCATCGATACAGACAATCTCATGGGTACGAGTTCCCCAATGTACCATGGATGAGATTAATGCCAGTAGAGATGAATGGTTAAAGCAGGCAGCAATGGACAATCTTCTGTCTAAAACTACTGTACAAGTATTTATAGATGAGTCTCGGGTTTGTACCATCATGAGGGAATGTGTCGTGAGACAGAGTATCTATAAGGATTGGATGGAACTCCGCCACAGGCCTGGTCCCCCTAAAATACATTTTGTATGGACCAAGGCTTTTGATGGGCGTGTACTTAAGAAACCAGACCCCAAGTTTTACAAATAAGGATCTTATTATTCTTCACGTTGGAAGAATTGGGTATATTGTTGTTTCATCACTGTAATCAGTGGATTATTCTATAGTAATGTCTGCTATACTATGACGATGGTGAATGTCTATGCCAACTGATGTGTAACCTGTTATTGTATTTCAGGCAACTGGTTGATCATCCAAATTTGGTCCCAGTGAGGACATGGGAATTTCACCTAGTAGAGAGTGTAGCCATAGCTGGTCCAGGTTATACTTTCTGCCCCCCTGTCACGTAAGTCATAGTAGCTAAAGGTAGTGGCAGGCTATCCTGTGGGGTCCCCCCCCTCATGCTGCCTCTCTGAGTGACTGGGGTGGGGTGAACTGGGTCTATGTGTAGCCAATCATGGTGCAGACCTTGTGCCCTCCCTCACTTAGAAGTGTTCTAAATTTTAGTCAGTTCCAGGTCTCCCCCTCCTTGGGTAGAGACATGCAGTTCAGCTCGCTCTCTCTCCTCGGGATGGCTGCAGCCAAAGATCTGAACAAAGTGCCAGGCCTCAAGACTGTGAGAAGGCCAGTACAATCCAGAGGTCTGGGACCTATCCTTAAACCCTATGCATTCGCTGTAATAGCAATTGCAGTGGCTGCTATAATAAAGGATCCTGTTTTATATACCCCTGCTTAAGTTACATAGGTAACAAGCACCATGACCCCTGTAGGTTTAGCAAGATCTCCCAGAAGGGAGAGGGAGGGGGGGAAGCAGTGCTACACGTAATTGGTGGATGCTGCTGGTGGCTGGCCTACAGTTCGATTTGCCAAATGCCAATTCCAAACTAAATGTTAGGGTGTGCCCCTGTCTGGCATAGCACTGCAGTTGTGGGTAGTGGCTTGGTTAGGCCCCCACTAGATAGTCGTTTGAAAAAAAAAAAAATCTCATTCATGGTGCCATATTTGATCGTTTTGGTTTTGCAATGGCACTGAGATAAATAGTAATGATGATGATTGATGAAGATGGTAGTTACATTGGTGGTGGTGGCGTTGGTTGAACACACAAACCACTAACAGCAGTGGCAGTGGCAAGAAGCCAGTCCGTGGTCAGTTATCCAGCCGCAAAACTTAACTAAGTGTAGTTTACTTCAGACCGTCAGCCTGACAGCCTCTCTGACCGAATCATGTATCCGGGTCTTTGCTTACATTGTGCCGCAGGTGTACTTTAGAAAGCAAGCACAGGTACTCTACCTGCTCTGGGATTCCCCTTCCCTGCAGATTAGAACGTGTATCACGGGGGCTCGTAGCCACAATTTCCTCAATGCTGTTTGGGATGTTGGGTCACATGTATGTATGTATGTATGTATAAAAAAAACCAAAAGGCGCAAATCAGAGACACAGGTGCATGGATATACAACACCTGAAGGATAAATACGTCCTATATTCGAATTCCACAACGAGATGTACGTATAGATGAAAAAGATACCAATATGGTGAAGTACGTTTATGAATAAAATTATTGCGCAAGCAACAGAGGCTACTTACAGTACAATGTAGCAGAAATAACAGGCACATCAGTAAAATGCTTTCAGATCGCTGCATCAAAGGGGCTGATAATCTCAGGAACCTCTCACTCCGTCTGTGTGCTCGGATGCAGAAGCTTCACTGCTCAGCTGTAATCAGCAGTTGCGCGGGTCCTCTGATGGTGACGTCACTCCCCTAATCGGGTATACCGCTGGCTCCGTTCACTCGGTGAGATTAGCCACAGGGCTCAATTCCGAAATTGATATAACAGTCCCAATAGCCTTTAAATAAGGCTTTGCAGCAAATAGAAAGACAGTTAAAAGTCCTGAATAAAACAGAAAATAGGGAGATCTACTGAGAGACTCTAACCCTACCAGTTTTGTCTGAGTTTAGACTTCTTCTGGGGCATCTACTGTATGTATGTCTTTATTTATATAGTGCCATTAATGTACATAGCGCTTCACAGCAGTAATATACGTGACTATCATAGTGACATCTGGGTATTGCATGGAGAAACAATATGCGGAGGGGAGAATTTTCTCCAGATGTCTTCCTCTATTGCATGGAGACACAAGGGGTCAAGGGAGAGGTTTCCTCCAGATATAAATACACAGAAGCAGTTGTGTGCAATATAATAGAATACAGACCTACGATGTCCTTCGCCATTCTCGCCATGTCCTCACCATTCGGTTCTCACCAAAACAAGGGAAATTTTTTTATTTCGTTGTGTTCAGCCTTTTCTCCGGTTGTGATAATAGGGCCCAATCAATTGCATATCTGGCTACAGGTGTAAATGTGTCTTATACAGGGGGATCATAATTGTACATTACAAAGTCACTTACCATTGCAAAGCTGTGTCTGACCAAGTCACCATTTGCAGCTAGGCTTGAGCTCTGTACTTTGTGGTGGGTTGTTCCAAGTTCATTTGAGCATGTCTGGAGTCAGGTGAGCAGTATCTGGGGTGAGGAGAACAACGTCTGAGTTGGGCTGAGATGGGTCCAGTATGAGGTGTGCAGGGTACGAGGTAAAGTGAGTACGGTCTGGAGTGAGATGTGCTGGGTTCAAGGTGAGATGATCTGTGTGTGATGGGGACTTGGGTAAAGGTACCTGGTACAGAATCAGGTGGTCAACTCCTACCACCACCTCCCTGGGAGGACAAACCAGTCACCCTGGGGCAACTACCCCCATCACACACCCCTGACCCCAGATAGCCAAAACAAAGTCCTCCCCGTAACTATGGTCTAAGTTTCAATAGCCATATTAGCCAAATGTGACTAGTTGTGCTTTTGGTCATTAAATAAAACATAAAACACATGTACAGTATTAAAAAAAATTCCAGTACATAACAAATAATACAAAATAATAATTTGAATCATAGAGCCATTGATTGTCACTGTTGCTACCTAGGCCCTCTCAATGGGGACCTAGATAGCCACATTAGCAAGCAATGGTAACCTGTAATATAAATAGGATACATTATCAATATTAAAGTACACTACCTACCCCCCCTGGCTTACTTAGTGTGTCAATCCTCGATGAAGCTGTAAAGCAGTGAAACGTATAAGTGGCTCTGATCCGAATCCAAGAAGTGAGAAGAGAGAGAGAGATAAAGACATCTCTGCACCAGAGAGAGGGAAAAACATCCGGGACTCGTACCTGGAAGTGTGGAGGCTTGACCACCAGGCGGCAGCATCCATGAGCAGAGGGGCGGTGAGAGTAAAGCCTTCGATCCCATTGAGTGAAATCATTTACTAATTTTACATGTTTTCTTACTAATTGTACTATACACTTCAGACTGCAATGGAATAATTTGCCGCTGTTTTGGATACGCCTGTTTTTTGGGGAAAGATGTGAATAGGATTTAATACCCTCAACCACACATTGTGCTGTAGGTATACTACACTATATTTTGCCCTTCTTGTTTTTATTTTAGGTCATCCAGTTGTGCTCCCCTGATGTGGAAGAAAACATGTACATATTTATATCTGTTTTATTTGAGGGTGGTACTGAACATGAATTATCTTATAAAATATCCCTGATATATCACCTTTTTACTTGAATGTAAATTACTGTTCTTTGTAGCTTGGCTCTCCAGATAATGTTTCCCTTTGACACCTCTGCCCACTATTTTCAGTTTAATATAAACAATTTCCTGAGGAAAAAAAACAGAATGTATTTCCTTAATTGTTTGAGTTCCTCTCAATCCATAAACAAGTCATGTTCAAATGCACACATCTGCATTGCTAGTAAAAATACAGGATAAAAAAGGCATTTGGAAAAAAGATTAATCTCTTGGTTGCCATACTGCAAATGAGTTTAATGAATAACTGGCCTTATCGGGACACCTATGTAGGACAAAATAATACAGATATCCTACCTATTAACAATGCAATTTTGCAATCTCCTCTCACAACAGAAAGAAGTGCCTACTAGAATTTCGAGAATGTTTCCAGACAGCTACCGGTACTGTACCACATCAAACATTTTAACAGGTGTAAATGCCATTGACAATGCTATGTACAAACTCCTGCTAGTTTAAAACTCATACTTAGAAATCCAGCTGCAACTTGGAACAACCAGATGCTTAGAGGCAGAGTGAGCAAAGTACAGTATACAAGATTCCCACCTCCATGATCCATGATACTCAACAGTTAAAGATGAAAACATTTCTAAAACAGGAAGTATGATGTGCAACCACAACCTCGCTTGAAGTTAAACCCCAGTGTGCTATTACTACACTGTATGTGCCAACACTGGTTGGAAGACAAAAGGCTTCAGATTGAAAAGTTTTTGTGTAAAATCAAAAACTGCAGAAACAGATTGTCTGCAATGTCACAATATTCAATTGAAGGCAACACTTCTATTCATGTTTGTGCACGGTAATGTTTTTCCGTTTTTGTGGGGAAAAAATAAAAATGACAAAATATAAAATATCAATTTAAGAAGGTAATAAATGAGAAACGTACCACCCAATCCATTTGCATTCTAGGCGAAATCGAAACTAAATCTTAATTTTTAGGAAAACAGCCTTTTATAAGGCATACAGTAGGTAAGAGTATCTTGGTCAGGCAAATGATGGCCCATTCAGATGACTAGAACATAAGAGTCTTAACGCTGCTTAGTAAATATGGCAAATAGTTGGTTCTATAGCAACGTAATGATAATTTTAGATGTGGAGATTGTGGTTACTACATACTGTACCAGGACAGGGAAAATATCAAATTGCTGGCTTTATTAATTGTATCACAGCAAGTTATTTATACTGTAACTTTTCTCCGTGGAAAAAAAGTTGGCATGGCTAATAAGCATTTATAAGACAGAGAATAGCAGAACATGATACCAATATAGAGATAAAAGACTACTGTACATATAAGCCATTGCTAAATATTACTTAAATTAAAAATCAGAAAATGGGTGAACAAAGGCAGTGCACTGCCTACAAATGGTGGAGGAGGCTATTGGTAGCAAAAAAATCCTTTTATTAAATGAAGGGATCAAACATCACCCCTGGATCACCCAGAAAACGCTCACCTACGTGTTTCGGGCTGTGCGCCCTTTATCAAAGTGTATACATACTAAACAGACAAACAGATATAAATACAGGTGCCGTTCGCGCCATGACTGTGACATCACCGCTCGTATAACCAATCGGAGCGCTCCCCCTTCGTAACCCGGTCCTGATAGGACCAAAAGATCATGCAGACAAGAGTGGGGCGGTGGTAGTGCATCATAGGAGTGATTACCGTGGGGAGGCTTTATGCCAACTCCGGGATACCCTCTCATATGCTGTGCTCCCATCTAACCCCACCATTTCATTCATGTCCATTATTAGAGAACTTCTGGATGAGGGGAATATTCTGGGTGTTCTAGATACTAATGAAACTGACTTCCTTTATAATCCTTTTCCAACCACGGCCGTGTTCCACCATCTCCCAAAGATCCATAAGACATTGGTCTCCCCCCTTGGGAGACCAATTGTCTCAAGTATTGGATCTTTGAGAGATGGTCTGTCACGGTACGTGGACCATTATCTACAGCCCCTGGCCCAGGCTCTTCCTTCTAACATTTTAGACAGCACAGATTTGATTAATCAAATTACCAATATTCCTTGGAATTCTGGCTACATCTGGTTGTCTATGGACGTCACATCACTTTACCACATAATTCAACATGACCTGGGATTGGCAGCTTCACGATATTTTTTAGAAAATTCTAATTTGTCACCTGCACAGGTCACTTTTATTTTGGATTCTATCAAATTTCTTCTTACACACAATTATTTTTTATTTGATGGGGTTTACTATCTCCAGACACGTGGAACGGCTATGGGTACCAGCTTTTCCCCCTCTTATGCAAACTTGTTCATGGGTTGGTGGGAGTCGTTCCACGTGTTTGGAGATTGAAACCTTATTTTTATTTGGGAGGGTGATCTCACTACACTATTATTAGTTGTTGATTCACTTAATAACAATGATTATGATCTCAAATTCACGTTCACTTATGATTATCACCACTGAAAGTATCTTGATTTATTACTTTACGTTGATCTTTCTTTGAAAATTCATACGATATTTTCCGCAAAGAAAACTCACGGAACACTTATTTGAGAGCTGATAGCTGCCACCCCAGGTCCATCATTAAGGGCATACCGAAGGGACAACTAATGAGAGTAAAACGCAATTGTTCCAAAGATGAGGATGTTCATAGGCAATCAGATGATTTGCAAAAAAGGCTAGAGGCTATAGATCTTCGGACTTAGCCAAGGCCAGAGGGGAAGTGGATCTGATGGATAGAAAACAACTGTTGATAAGGAAACCAAAAAAGGTTTCACATATTTCAGATCCACTTTTTATTACTCAGTCCAGCCAGCAAGCACAGGAGGTCAGGCTTATCTTAGAAAAATACTGGGATATATTACGTCTAGACCCAGTTATAGGGCAAAATTTACCATCAAAACCAAAAGTTGTCTTTAGAAGGGCAAAAACTATATCCAATTCCCTTTCACCCAGTTTATTCATGTCCCATACAGATGGTTCTAGACCCTCTACTAAGGGCTCCTATAATGCGGTTCCTTGAAAGTACTGTAACAAAAGAAAAATTTGTTATACGCAGTTTTATTAACTGCAAAACTTTTTTTGTAATTTATCTCCTCACCTGTGGGTGTGGGAAACAGTATGTGGGATGGACGTAGTTTAAAAATACGTCTCATGGATCATATTAGACTTTTTAAAAATAAGGATTTAAGCCATCCAGTCCCACTACACTGTACCCACTGCCACAGGGGGGATGTTAGACATATTAGGGCATCTGGTATTGCATTTGTGCCAACCCATGTTAGATGGGGCAATCAGATTAGAAGACTTGACCAGAGGGAGGCCTATTGGATTTTCACCCTAAGGACTAGGGCTCCTTCTGGCCTGAACACTGACTGGGATCTGACCCATTTCTTGTGATGACCTGGCCTCCCTCTGGTCTCTTGTTCTCCTTTGTCATCTAACCCCCTTTCCCTCCTACCCTATACCTTTTACACTTTGTGAATATTCTAATGTATATCCCTTTTCTTATGATTATTGTTATCTTTAAGATTAAATGTACATATCTTCTTTAGAAGAAGGGATTTCAGTATGGGTTAGACTTGTTCTGAAAAATCTGTTGGACCTGTTTTTGCATCATCTAAATCAATTTAGGCTATTATGATGTAATTTGGTCTTCTCCTCTATAGGTCCTAAAGTAATTTGTCAATATGAGTTTCATGGGATAAATCTTTTTTTTGACAATACCTATGACTTATGCCTTATTTATGGCATGATGTCTTATGGTGATATTATTGACGTCGCTTGTGTTTCTGAACTGTTTTTTTAAGTGGTTTTGAACACTTTTTATAAAGATTTTTTTATTAATTTACACGAAGTGTATATATATGCATTTATGCTAACATACTAATATTCTACAGTATGGGCATGTTGAAATATATAGACTTCAAAACAATGTTATGTATCTCTATATATGAATTTATTATAATTTGGGTGTTGTTCTTTTCACACTTTTTTAAATAATTCCTTGTGTCTTTTATTTTATACCAAAGTCTTGTCCACTTTACCTCTCTCCTAGAGAACACATTCTATACATAGTATCACTGTAGGAGGGGGACATGGTGCTGTTTTATTTTATGTCATCTTATTTTATCTCACTTATTTTTTATTAGGTTTTGGATTATATTGATATCAAATTATTAAAATTAAGTAGAAAGGTTTATTTATTCACTTTATGTCTTTTTACATATCTCAACACAGTATATGGTGTGGATACTAATAGGGTGGTCTTCACATGCTTTTTCCCTCTTATCAAATATGTATATCTATATATTTATATATATATATATATATAGGGATATTTCTTCATTTCTTTAGGTATAGCACACATTATTTTATGTACGGGTATTTGTGTAGTTTATAGGGTGACGTCATTTGTCTAATTTCAATTGTAATAATGTTCGTGTCTTTGTGTTTTTTTACTTAAAGTTTTCTTGTTCAAGGTTAATTTCTAGTGACCAATCAGAAGCTCTGCTTCCATACCCATGGTTGTCCCCTGATTGTTCTTGGGGAACTAATAAAGCTTACTTGATCCACGATCTTTTGGTCCTATCAGGACCGGGTTACGAAGGGGGAGCGCTCCGATTGGTTATACGAGCGGTGACATCACAGTCATGGCGCGAACGGCGCCTGTATTTATATCTGTTTGTATGTTTAGTATGTATACACCTTGATAAAGGGCGCACGGCCCGAAACGCGTAGGTGAGCGTTTTCTGGGTGATGCAGGGGTGATGTTTGATCCCTTCATTTAATAAAAGGATTTTTTTGCTACCAATAGCCTCCTCCACCATTTGTAGGCAGTGCACTGCCTTTGTTCACCCATTTTCTACTTGTTCTGCTTGGTGGATTGCACGCTGCTCAGGATACCTGATGGGACTGCTCCTCTGACGGAATTGGAACCAAAAGTGAGTTTTCTCCTACATACTATAATTATGTTATTATGGTTGGGACAATTTCTGTACTGTTCAATGTGCTGGCTAGCACTAGGTACTAGTCTCTTGCCCTATTAGGGTATGTTATTATTGCTCACCATCATACTGGAGTGTTCCCAATGGAAGAATTATTATTCAGTATTGGGACTCACATATTCTGATGCACCGGTTACCCACATTTTAAATTAAAAATCAAAATGAAAATCAAACTTTAATAGCCAGAGGTGATGAGATAATTAATTATTTTAAGAAAACGTATCAATGCATCTTAACTAGGGAATTACTGGTGAAATAAACAACACGATTAATCTAATGGCAAAAGCTACATTCAAAAATCTGGTGCTGAAAACATATAGTCCACACATTTGTTCAAACCAGTTTTTTCAGGTAGAATTTGTAATATTAACATGAATACCAACCATTTAATTTACTGTAGTAACAGCATCATGATCTCTAGACATCAATCAACACAATAGCATCACATACACACATCAACCGATAAGGTGTGTATTACAAACAATGTCCTTCATATTGAAGTTCTTCACTGTCATTCACTCACTGACCACTTATTATTGCTAGACTGAATTTTGGAGTTGCACAAAAGTTCAAATACATTGTCATGTCACCTTTCTTCCAAAGTGCAGTTATCAGGGCTGAGATTTAAAACTTGGGGGCGCATGTATGCAATCTAGAAAATGAATGTGCTTTATGTAGGCTCCATGGAAGATGGGACATCCCAACACAGAGCAGCAGATTCCAGTGACTTAATAGTCCCAAAATCAGTCTCATGCAGCACCTGAATACCTTAGCCATGCCCTCCAAGCAAAAAAAGACCCCCACTCAGGAGTTATGCAATTTAAAAAAAAAAGACTGGCATGTCAGCCGAAACAGGGAGGCTCTCTGCCACATGGTGGAAGCTCACACAGGTATGTGCCCCTCCCACCCAGTCTCTAGAAGAGACATGGTGGGCTACATTAACAACATTCAATATGGGGAGGTAAAGGGTGCTCCAATAGTCCTGGAATTTTCATGTAAATTCATCAATGATATGAAAACAGTGGAAACTCAGTGAGGGAGTGGGTAAACTACTGGGTGAGTGGGTAAGAACTTCTGAGTAGGTAGATATCCTAAAGGCAACAGATAAATGATAAAATAACACTTCGCTGTACCTCATTGGAAATCAATGTGATAAAGTTCGACACTCACCCAAATAGTTGTAGTAACGATGATCCATTGAAGTAGAGTTAAATCCTGAGAGTCTTACCCATTTCTAGAGTCCACTGTATTCCTTAAGGCGTGTCCAGCCGCTGAATATAGTCCAAGCGATCCAAATAATGCACAAAAGCACAAAGCAGCACACTGCCCAGGGACATAGGTGTATCAAAAATGAAAAAGTATTTAATGTCAGTCAGACATAACAAACAAGGAGGTAGATACCCTCCAACGCGTTTCACACAAAGGCGCTTTATCAAGCTCCTTGATAAAGCACCTTTGTGTGAAACATGTTGGAGGGTATCTACCTCCTTGTTTGTTATGTCTGACTGACAATAAATACTTTTTCATTTTTGATACACCTGTGTCCCTGGGCAGTGCGCTGCTTTGTGCTTTTGTGCATTATTTGGATTACATTAACAAAAGGAAAGAGTAGCACTTCGTGCTAAGTCCCAGCAGCTCTATGAGTGCCTTAAGGAGGAGATTACCTCCATTACGGAGCACATGACAGAGATAGATGAGCACATATCGGCCACAGCACAAACACATGTGGTTCACTCTAATGAAATTGCTGACTTACAAACACAAATTAGCTCTATTCTGGGCAGTATAGAAGATGTTGAAAATAGGTCCAGGCGTAATAACAAAAGAATCAGAAATGTGCCTGAGGAGGTAAACAATGATATGCTTGCCTCATATCTTTCTCACCTTTTTACATCTCTGGTTCCCACTATAACAAAGGAACAGCACCAAACTGATAGAGGCCGCAGGGCCCCGAAGCCTTAAACACCTGATGGCTGACAACCCCTCATTACATTATTGTCTGACTCCATCATTTCTGAAACAAAGAGGAGTTTTTTAGGGTCTCTAGGTCTAGGAATCATCTAAACTTTGATGGATCCACCTTACAACTTTTTGTAGACCTAGCTCAGACCACGCTAGCCAGCAGGTTGGAATTATGCCCTATCACTGCTATCCGGCAGGATAACCAGATCAAATATAGGTGGGGTTTTCCCTGTAGCTGCTATATCCCAACAACTCAGTTGACATCATTACCTCGCTAAGAAAGCATATCGGTCCTGGAAATACTGGACCTGAAAACAACTGACACTGCAGCATGAGGCGCTGTTGAGGCTTCACCGAAATGTCAAAAGATTTGCATGGTCCAAGGATGTCGCGACCAAGCCACGTATATTGAAAATAACCCTTTCAGTGGTCTGCCCCTCATTATACAGTATGTTTTTGAACTGACCTAATTCTTTTCTCCCTTACTCAGTTGCTCCCATGATGGCTATGGGGCTTCCTGTTGTTTTTTGTTCTGGTCTCCATGGTTGCTCAGGTACTCTGGGTTTTTGGTGTCACTGGAGTTATCAACTTCTTTATTAGTTTCCTCTCTTGTTAAGAATTATCTCTTAGACAGAAGCTCAGAACTTGGATGGACTAATTAAGGATCGCATGGACCATCTTGGTCAGAGAGTTTTGATCTCGTTTGTAGTTCAGGACTTTGCTGTTTACTCTAATTTAATATGCAACAACTCCCAGACAGGGAAGAACCGGTGCACAGCGTCAGTCGTGGGATAAGTAATTCAAAATTATTTATTCATATTAAAAACATGGACAGAAAAAGTACTGAACGCGTTCCACATGCAGGGTGCTTTATCAAAGAGTAACAGGTAACTGCTGACTGACATTCTTATAGCATAATCCTGGAAACTCCCTCAGTTTTCTTCCAATCACACTAGGGATTGTGATCTCTGACAGGTGTTAGTGTGTGAATGAAAGGGATTATGCCACAAGAAGCAATCAGTGAACAAACTGGGCCAACAATTAAATATGAAGAGATGAATACATCTCTATAAACATACATTTATACACAAAGCAATAGAAAATTAAAAACAAAAAGAAAACTCAGTCTATCTTCATAGTCTACCATGAATTGTATATGTAATAAATCTATTTAAGTCTATTTAATATTATATGAAATACGTGTGTGTTCAGACCAAAGTTCTTAAACCTAATCAGTACTAAACATAAGCCTATATAACCTAATATCACATTGCATATTAAATTGGAAGTTTATCTGATCTAATAATAATGAAAATACATGGTATGAAATAATACCAATGTCTAAACATAACACATCCCATAATGAAAAAATATGAATAAATATATCATACATAATTGTAGCCCCCTGTAAACAGCTCAGGCTATACCTATCTTCCTTCTACTGTGATAAGCCCTGTTAAGATCAGGCGCCAGTAATCATCATGGGGTTTCCCCCTTCATAGCCCTAACCTGAGTGGTAGACGCAGGCCTGGACTCTGCTGCAGGCATGAGCAAGAGGGGAGGTTCTGCTGACACCATGAGGGGAGGGGCTAGCTCTATATTTAGCAGCCAACTCCGGTGAGTGTTGGTTGTTCTTGTTTTCTTCTTTGCTTTTGTGCCGTGAGCCACGAATCCTGCGGAATGGTCCGAGGAGTATCAGGAGGCTGCGGGCTCCCCAGCGCAGCGTGCCGGATGAGAGCGAGAGGAACTGAAACGATCAGCGTCTATAAGTAGAGCTGAGAGAATTATAGACTGGTGGACCAATGCCCTCACCCCACTGCCAGGGGTGATGGGAGGAGAATTCAAGACCCACCTCGAGGCTAACCTCGGAGGTGGGCCACGGGGTATTGAAGCCCTAGCTCTGACCATCCTGTCGGAAGAGTGACTTGGAGGGAAGGAGAGGAGGAAGCCTTTGGGAGGAGGTGAGCGGTGTGTAACTCGTCCTGGCGATTGTATTGCGGCTGCTGGAAGCCTTATCGTTGGGATATCGTTGCTCTGTCAAATAAAGAGACTGTTCTGCACCCATAAAGACTGTGTGTGATTTGGAGAGTATAACCCTGAGACCTGAGGGGTTCTTCTATACCGGTCCTGTCCCATTACCCTGGGAGTATAGAAGATGGAGGCGCTGCACCACTAAGAGATCATGGAGGCTTTCAACCCAGAAGCCCAGTCCTGGCTCCCCCACAACACCGCGGAAAGCTCAGGCCCTCCAGTTCCTAACAGGTACGCACCACACTGCATGTAATCAGCCCCCATGCACCCTCGACACCACCGTAGAGTCTGGGGGGGGGGGAAGCAGGGTTACATAATCATAGAATGTCAATTCAATGTATCATAATAGGCATACATCACATCTTGAAATTCCATCAAAACAATATACCAGATCTTATGTCTTTTTTAAATTAATAAGCATATCTACTCATCTGTGATGATGGATAGAATATGTTGGTAAATTATGGGATAATGGATGTGTGTACAAACCCATCTCTGCAATGAAGGCATATATAATTATACTATGCCATGGTCAGAACATGTGAAAATCCACACACCAGAGGAGATCAAGACTTAAATGAGAAAATGCTTTCGTTCCCAATCTACATTGATTCTATTCGGGTACAATGTATCTAAGATGAAGATCCAATACATCTCTCTATGATTGAGAAAATTGAGTCTCCCCCTCTGGTGTGTGAAGCAACATGCTCAAGACCTGAGAAGTGAAAATTGTTAATACTACCCTTATCACAACTTGTAAAATGTCTAGAGACAGGATGAGATATATCATGGTTCTTAATGAGCCGAACATGTTCAGAGATCCTAGTTTTTGAAGGTCTTATTGTCCGACCCACATAGCGTTTGCCACATCCACACCAAAGTGTGTATACGACAAAGCTAGTGTGACAATTAATGAAAGTTTGTATCCTGTAACTATCTTTTGATTGTGTTTTTTTTATTCTTTTTAAAGGTTTTTCATATCTACAAAAGTTACAGTAACCGCAGGAGAAAAAGCCCTTAGGAATACCTTGAGTATTATTGTACTCATCTGCAATAACAAAAAAGGCTAGGAGACACTGACGACGCAATTGTATTGGCTTTCTTAAAAACCATGCGTGGTCCTCTCATCAAGATTGGTCTAAGATCATCATCCAATCTTAATGTATTCCAATGTTTTTTTATAATCATAGAAATCTGTGTTGCTTGTCTATTATATTTTGTAATAAACAAAGGATTCTGTAATTCTTGTTTACCTCTTCGCTTATGGTCTGGTTTCTTGTAGCTTAGTAGGTCCCTTCTGTCAGTATATTTGGCTTGTTCAAAAGCTGAAGTTATGGCTTTTTTGGGGTACCCTCTATGTTCAAATCTGCGACACAAATCTTGAGATTGTTCAAGAAAAGTGGCTTCTTCTGAACATAATCTTTTATATTGTAGGAATTGCCTTCTAGGAATTCCATTAATTAATGATAGTGAATGACTACTTGTGGCATTGAGAAACGAATTTCTAGAACGTCAATTTCTATAGATATTAGTTTGTATGTGATTGTTTGTATCTACAGATAACGTCACATCCAAATAATTAATATATTCCGTGTTGGTTTCTGTAGTGAACATAGTGTACAGAACATCTCCCAAAGATCCAATACTTGACACAATGGGTCGCCCCGGGGTGTTGTCAAGTGATTTATGGATCTTTGGGAGATGGTGGAACACAGGTATGACAGGATGTGCCGTATACAAAAATTGATATTCCTTGGTATTCAAAACATATAATGTTTTACCTAATTCTAAATGATCCTCCAGTTCTGAGAGAAAAGACTTAGTAGGATCTCTACTCAGCTTAGTATAGAAGGTTTGATCACTCAGTTGTCTAAGTGCTTCAGATTTATATTTCGAGGCTGACTGGACAATGATAGCACCCCCCTTGTCAGCACTTTTTATGACTATCGATTTATTGTCCTTAACGGTCTTAAAGTTAATTCTTTCTTCTGATGTTAAATTATCAACATTAGAGTTTGAGAAAGAATATCCCTCTGCTAAAATGCGGAGGTCTCTTTCAACTAATTTCTCAAATGTAGATATTTAAGGACCTCGTGAGGTACTGGGTATAGATACTGATTTATTCCTTAAACCCGAGTCAATATGGCCAAAAATGGGGTTTCACTATCAGTCAAGTCTGTTCTACTCTAATTTAATGCAACCGGGTTGCTGGGTCTCCAAGGTTCGACCCAAGAAAGACCATTAAAACTACGTAAGAGAGTTTGACTTCGACGATGAAAGGATGACGAGGATCAGGATGTTTCAGCAGAGGAAAAGAGCTTATTGAGCTTCAGAAAAGCCACTTGAGCCTGCGGAGACCAATTCATGTGATCTGCCTGTTTTTTTGTCATGGCCGTGATGGGTGCAACGATTTTGGAGAAATCACGAATAAATCGCCTGTTATAATTTGCGAAGCCCAGGAATCTCTGGATAGCTTTTAATCCATTAGTTACTGGCCAGTCCAGAACAGCAGCAACCTTGGCAGTATCCATTTCTAGGCCCTGGGCAGAGATGATGTATCCGAGAAAAGAAAGACGTGATTTCTCAAATTCGCACTTCTTAAATTTAGCGAAAAGTTTGTTCTCCAAGAGGCTTTTAAGGACTATCCTTACCTGCTGATTATGTTGTTCCAGGGTTTTAAAAAAGATGAGGATATCATCAAGGTGTACAATAACAGAGGAGTCTAACATATCTCTGAAAATTTTGTTCACAAAGCACTGGAACACAACGGCTGCATTGCATAATCCAAAAGGCATCACCAGGTACTTGTAGTGGCCATCGCGTGTGTTTAAAGCAGTTTTCCACTCGTCTCCTTGCCTTATCCTTATAAGGTTATACGGTAAACCCCTCATAAATCGAGTTTGGTTAAAACGTTTGCCCCGCGTAGACTGTCAAAGAATTTGGTGATCAGAGGAAGAGGATACCCATTCTTGATGGTAGTTTTGTTCAAACCCTGGTAATCAATACAAGGCCTCAAGGAGCTGTCCTTCTTTGCCACAAAGAAGAAACCTGCACCAGCAGGGGAACAGGATTTATGAATGAATCCCCGCTTCAGATTCTCCTCAATGTACTGTATGTCCTCATGACCTTGGTTTCGGGTTCGGAAAGAGGATAGGTACTTCAATGAGGAAGAGTCATCCCAGGAAGAAGATCAATAGCACAATCAAAAGATCGATGCGTACACTGGCGACACACTTTATTCGAGCTCGGCTAATCCCACGAATTCGGGTATACCCGGGTGTATTGAGGTTTGTGACTGTTTTCTGCCCGAGTGCATTGCGTTATTTTTCAGGCAGGGATTGAAGCATTTTATTCCCGCTGGCTGCAATACTGCAACAGTATATAATATAACTGCATTACAATTCATGAATTTATGCCATCTGGTAGACACGCCGAAGCATTGCAGCCTATTAAATCCTAATCATTATCATTAACAGATCAGACCGCCCGTCAGCCAGGCAGAACCCAGGCTGGGAAGGCAAACGCAACGGGCTTGTCATAGGTGAGGAGCGCGCATTCCAGGTATCTGCCAGGTTACATACTGGGTATTTGCTCGAATAAAGTGTGTCGGTGCAGTAAGTAATTCTTCAGCCTATCCTTGTAGAAACCTGCCTGAGGTCAGAGTAACAGGCTGGGAGACGGGCTAAGTCTACCAGTGCAGGTAGTAGAGAGCATACCGACACACAGAGACACTACGCTCACCAAACATAAAGTAATACCCACAGATACAGGGTGAAATACATTGTAATGGCCGGCAGTCCCCAAAATTAGTATCTGTCTCAAAATCCAGTCAACCTGGGGATTATGGGTACATAGCCAAGGAAGTTCTACATCCACATTTAGCTGGAGAATGTGATGACATCCAGCTGGAAGAATTCGTGGTGCAAAATACCAACCAGAGCTTTAAGTTGAGCCTGCTCTTGCGAGACGACCCTTGATCCCAACTGTCCTTTCTTTGGAAAGGATTATTGACTCGCTGAGCGAAGGCTCTACCCCACAAACAACCATTAGCTCAGAGTCCACGAAGGCCAGAGCTATAACGGAATGGTCCTACCAAGATAGACAGATGGGAGCCATCAGGAGACTGGGAATGGAAAGAAGGTACAGATACCTAGAGGAAACTTCCCTATTCGCGCTGGGTACTGCATCTCCCGACTTCTTTAGGACGATTTGTACCATGTGGCACTGTGGCATTTCTCGCCGCAGTAGAGGCACAACCCCAGGAGCGATGGTGCTGCTTCTTCTGTTCTGTGAGATGCATATTGTTCAATTCCACCTCTTCAGGCTTCTCCCAATGAAGCTTCATGAGAAGCGACAGGCCTGTGCAGTCAGCGGAAGTGACCGGAACTAATGAGAACGTCCTGCTCTGACGTCTTCTCTCACCTCAAAGATCCAGGGAATGCAAAGGTGGGTCAGGCCCTCCAGATTCATGGGCAGATCCCTGTAGTTAATTCATCCTTCAGTCTCTCCTCAATGCCCTGATGGAAAGCAGCCTTCAAAGCCCCCTTATTCCAATCGGTCTCTGCTGCCAGGGTCCTTGTGAGGATTGGAAATTGGTCCTGCCCCTGTGACGCATCCCGTGATGCGTTGGGTGACACCCCTCGTGCGTGCACTGCGCGTAAGTGCCACAGTACTCCTGCCAGGACCGGACCTAGACTCCATCCCTGCACCTTATCCCGTGACATAACGGAGGATGTCACTGTTCCCACTTCACATCGGAGCCGCAATACCAGGGGCACTCGAGGGGTTAATGCTGCCAATTACTCCACATCTGTGATACAATCCTCTCCTGCCTAATAGTACACAGCCTACCTATAATTATGCATGACTCACAGCCTGGAGGAGCCTTCCCAATGGCTCACTGCTCCTTATATACTCAGCCAGCCCTAAGGCAAATTGGCTGAGCATAAACCCAGTGTTTACTGCACCGACACACTTTATTCGAGCAAATACCCAGTATGTACCTGGCAGATACCTGGAATGCGCCGCTCCTCACCTCTGAAATGCCCCGTTGCGTTTGCCTTCCCAGCCTGGTTCATGCCTGGCTGACGGCGGCTGATCTGTTAAAATGATAATGATTAGGATTTAATAGGCGCAATGCTTCGCGTGTCTACCAGATGGCATAAATTCATGAATTGTAATGCAGTATATATATATAATACTGTGCAGTATTGCAGCCAGCAGAAATAAATGCTTCAATCCCTGCCTGGAAAATACCTCAATGCACTCGGGCAGAAAACATTCCAACCTCAATACACCCGGGTATACCCGAATTCGTGGGACTAGCCGAGCTCAAATAAAGTGTGTCGCCAGTGTATGTTTCGTGTGCTTGCCTCAAGCATTTCTCTGTTGCTTTGCATTCTGCCTTGTCTTTGGGGGCACTGAGGTAACTGCAGCCTAGAGGACACGGAGTCCAGTTTCTGATCCTGCATAGCCAGTCGGGTGGCATGGGCTCCTAGAAACTAGCCCTGATGGGTAGCAGCATTCACTACCTCTGCGGTGTCCATTGTGGTTGCTCGTGCAATGTGTACCGTTGCTGACTGCAAGACAGGATAGGGACCCGCAGGGCAGAGGTAGGGAGTAGTACACCGACCTTGGCCTGGGATCAGAGGCTTAGGATGCAGGGGCAGTCGGTGCGGTTCTGGGGTTGAGGTAGGTGGCAGGCAGGGATAGTCAGGTTCAGTTCAGGGGTCGAGGCAGGTGGCAGGCAAGGGGTAGTCAGATCCAATACTGGGGTCGAAGCAGGCAGCAAGCAAAGGGTAGTCAAGTCCAATTCCGGGGTCAAGGCAGGCAACAGGCAGGAGGTAGTCAGGTCCAATCAAAGTATATGCACAGGCAGGCAATCACTGAAGCAAAAGCAGAGCTCAAGCAGAACATACTGAGTACTTTGCACGAGCAAAGTCCAGAAGTAACTGCCTGCTATTTAAAGGCCAGAGGCAGCTGCTGGCTTTGAAAGCCAAAGAGAGGCTGACTTCCTGTAACAAACTGAGGCCAGGAATTGCCAGGAAGCAAGATGGCCACGGTAGCTTCAGAGAGGATGAGGTCGCTTCCTGTCGGCAGTCATCTTAGATGTTCGGACATCCCTAGCAATTGTTATGTTAAGGTTTAAAATGTTATACATTCTATTTTTGTATGTTTGATTGCAGAATTCTCACTAGTAGCAGGGCTTGCTTTTCAAGGGCCCCCAAAACCTGAGTCTTGTGGCCTTAAATGTTCTCCCATTTCATTATATTCTCCTCCCTCATAATCCTCATCACAGTTTATTCATAGTATTAGATTAATCCCGTTGTTTGTCTCCCATTTCCCCCCACTAGTCAGGTCGCATTCAATTAAAATTGCTTTCTATATTCTGTGTATGTATAAAGTAATAATATATCTGCATACTGTAGATTTCTCTCTTTATTTCAGATTGGAATTCAGGTATTAAACTTAAGTAGTCTGAGGACTATTCTCTAAAAATGCCAAACATTAATGAATGGGAGATGTATTGTCTCCCTTTTTTAGTTTCCTATGTAGTATACAGTACATTGTGTATATTGCACTATATATGGAATTACCTCTCCTAAACCACTCTAGAATTCTTATTAATGAGTACTTACTCTGTACATTGTAAATATGTAAATACTGTTTTTAGATCTTGACAAAATCAGCCTTCCCTTCAAATACTACTTCTAGATCAGTAAGAATGAGTATAGTACCCCCCAAAACGCCCAGTCTGGGTTGGCGGCTATCTCTAAATACCTAGAGGAATGCAGCTTACCTGCTCTCTCAGAAGAAACCGTCCTTAAACTTAATGAGAAAATATCCCCTAAAGAAATATCTGAAGTAATAAAACAACTAAAAACAAATAAGACCCCAGGGCCGGACGGTTTCTCAAACCAATATTACAAAAAATTCAAGAAAGTGCTGGTTCCACACTTAACGGAGGTTTTCAACTTGTTTATGGAGGGGGAGGATGTCCCAGTATCCATGTCTACAGCTAACCTGACAATTATCCATAAAGAAGGAAGAGCTCCAATGCGGGAGCTATAGACCAATATCTTTACTTAATTCGGATCTTAAAATTTATAGTAAAATCCTTGCAAATAGACTAAATCCAATAAATATTACAGAGCTTGATCATAAAGACCAGGTCGGATTTGTTTTCGGGCAGACAAGCTTCGGACAACACCGCCAAAATAATAATATCATTGACCACGTCACTAGGGGGGACAAAAGCGTTTCTATTAAGTACTGATGCTGAAAAAGCATTTGATAGAATAGATGGGATTTCTTAGATCAAAACTATGTCAAATTTGGATTCAAAGGCCCCTTCCTGGAGGGGGGTAGGGCCCTATATAAGAACCCATCAGCTTTGTCAAACTCCCAGAGGGAAACGCGGTCCCCCATAAAATATATCAGTCGCGAAAACACCCTCATCCCCACCGGTACCTTTACGGCAACCACAATCAACCGCCCACAACAGTTAAACGTGAAACCCGTCTTACCACGTCTTTCATTACACTGAGGACCCCCAAATCGTCAATATAAGGGGGGTCTCCATAGGGGACAGAGCAATACAAAAATTTCATCAGCGCGAGGAGACCGTTATCTTGTCTCTGACATCCCCCATGACGACCTTCCCCTAACCTTCAGTCTGAGTTGGCGAGATTCGGCTGGATCTCGGGGTACAAAATCAACAGACGATTAAATCAGAAGCTCTGAATCTTTCCCTGACCACCCAAGAAGTTAAACTAATGAAGCTCAACTCTTTAGTTACAAGTGGAGCTCCACAAATATTAAATAATTGGAGTCAGAATAGCCAACTCATACACAGCTTTGTAATTGCAACTTTCCCCCTTTATTTACAAAAATTAAACAAGAACTAGAGATGGAACAAATACCATATTTAGTGGCTCGGTAGGGTAGCATCAGTTAAGATGAAATCTCCCCAGACTGCTGTATTTCTTCCAGCTCTCCCGGTCTGTGTGCGCTGGAGACCTCAAAAATATCCAAAACAGCATCTTCCAATTTATATGGAAAAATAAAAGGCCGCGAGGGGCGCGAACGAATGCTTGCCCAAGGAGTGCGGAGGCCTAGGTGTACCAGATATAATCAAATACTACAAAGCATCCACTTAAAACAATGGTGGTATGGAATAACGACCCCGGTCCTGTGGCTGGTTGGAGATCGAGGCCTCATACGTGGCTCCCCTATCCCTTGGAGCACTACTTTGTCCCAGGGGGTGGAAAGTAATACCAGGCGAAATAGGCCTGGGAGCAATCAGATGTACGTGGCAAATTTGGTCACAAACAAAAGACAGACATGGATTGACATCCTCCCCTCACCCCTTATACCATATCGATAATCCAGATTTCCCCCGGGTTGTGTCCCCAGGGACTTTAAGCAATTCCGTGCATCGGGTATAAAGACAGCATCGGACTTACTTAACAAGGGGCTCTGATGTATTCTTGGAGTTACAGGACAGACACCCCTTGGTAAAACTTCCCCTATATGGATTCCTCAGATCAGACATTTCCTCCAAGTGGCGTCCCACGGGTCCAAATTTAAAAGCCTACGACTTTTGAAAAAAAATGTGCCGTGGGAACTTACCAAAGAGGTTTGATCTCGGGAATCAAATGGCACTCGCACGTTCCCTGATACCCGCCAACCACAACATATGTTGAAATGGGTGAGGACCAACTAACGATTAGACATAGATAGAGATGACTGGAAGGACATTTGGGAAGCTGCAGCCAAAAACATCCATTTGTACTACTACCAAAGAGAATATATACAAATTCTATTTCATTGGTACCTGTCTCAGAGAGGCTGAGCCGAGATCTTCCCATGACACAGAAGATATGTGTTGGAGAGGGCTCGTGGCTTTCTCCCTCCTTCACCCCCGTACCCGGTCTGGCGTTGTCTTTTTTTCTTCCTGTTATTCTGTTTTTTGGTGTTTGGCCTGGGGTCCGGCGTGCGAGTAGACTTCCGGGATCATATACTCTATTGGATTCCCTGCCTTAGGGTCCAGATTTTCCTTGGAATATGATCCGATCTATGCCGCGGAGGATTTGTTGATTTAATTAGCTGAGGTTTGATTGGTTAGATCCCTTCGGGACCCCTGTGGGGTTCCTTACTACCCCGCGAAACCATCACTGACTCCAGCCCAGTTATCCATAGCCGGACAAAACTAATCTTGTAATTTCACTTGCTCCATCAGCTAGTTTTGCTGATCCGCTAACAGTCCATTTTTCACCCGGTGTCCCGGAAAACAAATATTAAAAACCCTCTTGTCCAAATCAGCATGGTGTCTTCTCTCGTTTTATTTTCCGAACCCAAAGATTTCCCTCCGGTTAAATCGTATCGGTTCTTGGTCATATGTCGTTTCGTGCCTTTCTCCTCCTCTCCGATACCAGACGCTTTTTATGCCACCGGTCTTTTTTCTAACAACCTTTTGCTTTTCGTATGAGAAGAGATTTGTTTGTCTCCCATTTCCCCCCACTAGTCAGGTCGCATTCAATTAAAATTGCTTCTATATTCTGTGTGATGTATAAAGTAATAATATACTGCATACTGTAGATTTCTCTCTTATTTCAGATTGGAATTCAGGTATTAAACTTAAGTAGTCTGAGGACTATTCTCTAACAATGCCAAACATAATGAATGGGAGATGTATTGTCTCCCTTTTTAGTTTCCTATGTAGTATACAGACATTGTGTTATTGCACTATATATGGAATTACCTCTCCTAAACCACTCTAGAATTCTTATTAATGGATACTTACTCTGTTACATTGTAAATATTAAATACTGTTTTTAGATCTTGACAAAATCAGCCTTCCTTCAAATATACTTCTAGATCAGTAGAATGAGTATAGTACCCCCCAAAAAGTCCCAGTCTGGGTTGCGGCTATCTCTAATCCTAGAGGAATGCAGCTTACCTGCTCTCTTCAGAAGAAACCGTCCTTAAACTTAATGAGAAAATTCCCCTAAAGAAATATCTGAAGTAATAAAACAACTAAAAACAAATAAGACCCCAGGGCCGGACGGTTTCTCAAAAAATATACAAACCAATATTACAAAAAATTCAAGAAAGTGCTGGTTCCACACTTAAAGGTTTTCAACTTGTTTATGAAGGGGGAGGACGTCCCAGTATCCATGTCTACAGCTAACCTGGCAATTATCCATAAAGAAGGAAGAGACCCGCTCCAATGCGGGAGCTATAGACCAATATCTTTACTTAATTCGGATCTTAAAATTTATAGTAAAATCCTTGCAAATAGACTAAATCCAATATTACCGAGCTTGATTCATAAAGACCAGGTCGGATTTGCTTCGGGCAGACAAGCTTCGGACAACACGCGCAAAATAATAAATATCATTTACCACGTACATCTAGGGGGGACAAAAGCGTTTCTATTAAGTCTAGATGCTGAAAAAGCATTTGATAGAATTAGATGGGATTTCTTAGATCAAACTATGTCTAAATTTGGATTCAAAGGCCCCTTCCTGGAGGGGGTTAGGGCCCTATATAAGAACCCATCAGCTTTTGTCAAACTCCCAGGAGGAAACTCGGTCCCCATAAAAATTTCGAACGGTACCAGACAAGGGTGCCCTCTATCCCCACTCCTTTTCGCACTATCAATCGAACCCCTAGCAGCAACAATTAGACAAAGTCAAGATATAAGGGGGGTCTCCATCGGGGACAGAGAATACAAAATTTCACTGTTCGCGGATGACGTTATCTTGTCTCTGACATCCCCCATGACGACCCTTCCTAACCTTCAGTCTGAGTTGGCGAGATTCGGCTGGATCTCGGGGTACAAAATCAACAGCGATAAATCAGAAGCTCTGAATCTTTCCCTGACCACCCAAGAAGTTAAACTAATGAAGCTCAACTTTAGTTACAAGTGGAGCTCCACAAATATAAAATACTTGGGAGTCAGAATAGCCAACTCATACACAGCTTTGTACAATTGCAACTTTCCCCCTTTATTTACAAAAATTAAACAAGAACTCCAGAGATGGAACAAATACCATATTTAGTGGCTCGGTAGGGTAGCATCAGTTAAGATGAATATCCTCCCCAGACTGCTGTATTTCTTCCAGACTCTCCCGGTCTGTGTGCCGCTGGCAGACCTCAAAAATATCCAAAACAGCATCTTCCAATTTATATGGAAAAATAAAAGGCCGCGAGGGGCGCGAACGGTAATGCTTGCCCCAAAGGAGTGCGGAGGCCTAGGTGTACCAGATATAATCAAATACTACAAAGCATCTCACTTAAAACAAATGGTGGTATGGAATAACGACCCAGCGTCCTGTGGCTGGTTGGAGATCGAGGCCTCATACGTGGCTCCCCTATCCCTTGGAGCACTACTTTGGTCCCAGGGGGGTGGAAAGATAATACCAGGCGAAATAGGCCTGGGAGCAATCAGATGTACGTGGCAAATTTGGTCACAAACAAAAGACAGACATGGATTGACATCCTCCCCTCACCCCTTATACCTATATTCGATAATCCAGATTTTCCCCCGGGTTGTGTCCCCAGGGACTTTAAGCAATTCCGTGCATCGGGTATAAAGACAGCATCGGACTTACTTAACAAGGGGTCTCTGATGTCATTCTTGGAGTTACAGGACAGACACCCCTTGGTAAAACTTCCCTTATATGGATTCCTCAAGATCAGACATTTCCTCCAAGTGGCGTCCCACGGGTCC
The DNA here is from genome assembly GCA_036426205.1 of Ascaphus truei. Lineage (NCBI taxonomy): Eukaryota > Metazoa > Chordata > Amphibia > Anura > Ascaphidae > Ascaphus > Ascaphus truei. Next base: position 123,300 of record WSYH01000459.1, on the reverse strand, counting down.
AAATTTAAAAGCCTCACGACTTTTGAAAAAAAATGTGCCGTGGGAACTTACCAAAGAGGTTTGATCTCGGGAATCTACCTGGCACTCGCACGTTCCCTGATACCCGCCAACCACAACTATATGTTGAAATGGGCTGAGGACCTAAACGTAGACATAGATAGAGATGACTGGAAGGACATTTGGGAAGCTGCAGCCAAAACATCCATTTGTACTACTACCAAAGAGAATATATACAAAATTCTATTTCATTGGTACCTGTCTCCGAGAAGGCTGAGCCGGATCTTCCCTGACCAGCCAGATATGTGTTGGAGAGGGTGTGGTCAGGGTGGAGATCTGGGACATATACTATGGACCTGCCTTAGGGTCCAGATTTTCTGGAATATGATCCGCTCTATGGCGGAGGAAATAGCGAGGGAGGAGATCCCTCTGGACTCCCTGGGGTTCCTACTAGCGAAACCAACTGACTCAGCCCCAGCTTCTACGAGAAAACTAATCTCACACTTGCTCACAGCAGCTCGCTGCTCGCTAACAGCCAATTGGAAACAAATAAAAACCCCGTCCAAACAGATGGTTCTCCGATGAACAAACGAGGTTAAATCGATGGAATACTTGTCGGCCCTCCTGAACCAGAGCCTAGACCGGTTTAACAAGGTCTGGGACTTATGGCCCTACAATTAAGATTAAAACACTCGCATCTCCAGATCATTGCGCCTTCCCCCCCCTACCCTCCCCCCCTCTTTACCCTTTTCTTTTTCTCTTTCTCTACCTGCTCTACACTATCCTCATATTTCTTCTTTAAAATAAGGAGGAGTTAATGTTTATTTCTGCAAAGCTTCCTTGTCTAGTTTTTGTAAGATTGCCCGCCTTAATGTATGTACAAACGGTTGTAAACACACTTCGTGTAAATTTATTGGATTGTTGCCTGTAACCCTCCATGAAAACCAATAAAATTTTTGTTAAAAAAAAAAAAGAATGAGTATAGTAATGCATTGGAGAGAGTACAGGGAAAACGGCGGTGCATCTGCTGCTGCTGCTGAAGATTGGAAACCACAAACTGCAAACCACAAAAAATCCTAGGTGCAAAAATTTATTTTAGGGCATAGTAACAGCCAAAAAGAACACTCTGACGCGTTTCCTGTGGTATCCCACGCTTTATCAAAGAGTAAAATCACTTACAACGATCACATACTTAAATACCCACAATTCCCTCTCCTATGACGCTGTGTAATTTGGGCCAATCGGAAGCGTGGGAGGCGTCACTCCCCTCTAGCTGATGTAAGGCACATTAGCCTGAAGCAAACCCAGCTGTGCTTCACAGTGCAATTGCATGGGAGGTGAATGTATCCTCCCCTTGATGACGCGACGGCCCTTCTGGCCAATCATAGGCCTTAAAAAATGGGACGTCCTGAATGTAAACAAAGACTGACTGACAGCTTTATCCAAGAAAAGGAAATGGTGGGTATACTCCTAAGAACAAATAACATTAGGATCATCGCTCAAGACACATTAAATCAGTATGCCTAGCACTGTTCAACACTGCAATATATAAAGGAACAATGATCCATATAATGAAGTAAGACAATTAAAAAACCACTATCAACACTATAGTGGAGTAATACATAAAAACACACAAATTGCTGTGTATTACCCTCATAGTACACAAAGAAAATATATACAGTTAGAACCTAAGTTAGGAATAATTGCCACATATGCATGATATCTAGATCATGCTAAATCTTTCTAGTTAAACATAATGATATTCAAAATGACATTGTAGTTTAACAGGATGGGGTCCTATGGACTATATGGTTACAAGAAGATCAAAAATGATTGTACCATCAAACACGGATATAGGTGCAGTACAATTTACAAGTTTAAGCTAAGATAAGGAATTAATTTCAATAAATTTGTATTCTTGAAATAAGGACACTTAGCCTTGAATATCATTTGATTAAAATAATCAATTTGATAAACTCATTATACCGTGGTGTAACTTTCAATATTAGGTATAATTGGATCAAACAATATTGCACGTATTCCAAACTTGTGTCTTTTATAATCACAGACTCTTTACTTAAGTAATTCTTTTACCCTCTTTATAAAAAGTGCTGCAGTTCCCAGTCTACATTGAGCCCTTGAGGGGTCCTGGTATTAAATTGAAACATCCAATACATCTCACGTTTATTTAAGATGTTTAGCCTGTCACCCCCTCTTTTTAACATTTCTACATACTCAATTGCCATGAATTTGAAATTTAATAGCCCGCCCTGGGGACATTCTACAAAATGTCTGGACACTGGATTTTGTATGTCTTTGATTCTGATGAATCTCACGTGTTCCATTATTCGCTGTTTTAATGGTCTTATTGTCCTGCCAATGTATCCCTTAGAGCATTTACACCAAATATAATAAACTACAAATTGTGTATTGCAATTGATGAAAGTACTGATCTCATAGGGTTTTTTTAATCTGTAAACTTCAATGTTTTTGGCTGGCCTTGCATATTTGCAGATCTTACATTGGCCACATCTAAAAAAAAAGCCTTTTGTTTTTATCAATGTAGTAGTTTGAACATTGGGAGTAAAGAGACTGGGGGAAAGATAATTTCCAAGTGTTTTTGCTTTCGTAAAGACTGTTCTTGGGCCCTGTTTGATAAACGGGATCAAATCATTGTCAAGGTGTAAAATATTCCAATGTCTGCTTATGATGCTCTTAATTTGTTGTGCTTGTGTGCTATATTTAGTTATGAAAAAAGGGTTTCCCAAGTCATTTGTGTTTTGATTCAAATTCCTTTTGGCCGTCTTTTTAATTGTTTTAGCCCCACAATTAGCAATAAGACAATCCCTATTTGATTTTAATGCAGATTCAAAAGCATTTTTTAGAGTTAGTGCATCATACCCACGTTGTTTAGATCTCTCAGTCAGGCTCCTAGAGTGGTCAATGAATGTCTCATCCGAAGAACAAATTCTTCTAAGTCTCATATATTGACTTTTTGGAATGCCTTTTATTAATGGCCTTGGATGACTGCTGTCAAATCTCAAAAAAGTATTCCGTGAATTGATTTTCCTGTACACCTCCATCTGGATGGTACAGGATAAATCAATATATAAATATACATCTAAATAATTTATACTTGTGGGGTGATTTTCAAATGTAAAGTTCAGATTAAACTGATTGGTGTTGAGTATATCGATGAATGTACCTAACATATCAATAGTACCGTCCCAAATGAGGATCAGGTCATCGATATATCTCTTAAAAAAGATAATGTGATTTCTAAACAAATTATTACTACCATAAATGTGAGTGCTCTCCCAAAAACCCATAAATAAATTAGCATAAGATGGGGCAAAAGAAGTCCCCATTGCTGTACCCCGTGATTGAAGAAAAAAGTGATTGTCAAACATAAAATAATTGTGATTAAAAAGAAATTTAATGGAATCTAACAAAAAAATTTGTTGTGCTCCTGATAGATCTGATTTGTGTAAATAGTGTTGGACAGCAGTCATCCCCTGGTCATGGTCAATGATGCTATAAAGGGATGAGACATCCATTGTGACCCAGCGATAGGTACTAGACCACTGTACTTCTTTGAGTGATTTAATTAAATCAGCTGTATCTCTAATGTATGATGGTAAAAGCCTAACTAGAGGTTGCAGGAATGAGTCAACGTACCGAGAGAGACCATCTCCCAAAGATCCAATGCTGGAGACTATAGGACACCCCGGAGGGTTCTCCAATGACTTGTGGATCTTTGGGAGATGGTGAAATATCGGCACGATGGGACATGGAGGTAACAAATAATCATATTCATGTCTATTTATAATTTGCAAAATTTTTCCCAGTTCTAACAATTCAACCAGTTCTTTCCTAAATGATACAGTAGGATTACATGGTAATCTAGAATACGATACAGCATCATTGAGTTGGCGCAAAGCTTCTAACTCATAGGATTGTGAGGATTGGACAATAATGGCCCCCCCCTTGTCTGCGTTTTTGATTATAAGTGACTTGTTTTTTTGTAGATCACTTAATTGTTGATGTTCTGAACAGGAGAGATTGGTAATGTGTGTTCCAATTGACACATTTTTTGCTAATAAATTAAGATCTCTCTCAACTAATCGTTCAAACGTAGACAAGTGGGGGCCTTTTGCAAAATTGGGACAGAATAATGACTTATTTTTGAAGCCTGTGTGGATGTTGTCTAAGAAGGAGTTAAGATCAACTCTTGAGCGATGATCCTAATGTTATTTGTTCTTAGGAGTATACCCACCATTTCCTTTTCTTGGATAAAGCTGTCAGTCAGTCTTTGTTTACATTCAGGACGTCCCATTTTTTAAGGCCTATGATTGGCCAGAAGGGCCGTCGCGTCATCAAGGGGAGGATACATTCACCTCCCATGCAATTGCACTGTGAAGCACAGCTGAGTTTGCTTCAGGCTAATGTGCCTTACACCAGCTAGAGGGGAGTGACGAGAAGTGCTTACCACATGACATAAACATATATTGACATTTTATAGAACAAAAAAGAATCACACAGCGCAACTCTTAACACTTAATCAATCAAACAGCTGGTGATTATATCACAAACACTTAAAGAATGGAAGGTTATAACCCTTTACACTCTAGCTGTCCCTAATCAACCTGCTGCCATTTAGGTCTACAGCTCCACATTAGCTGTAAAAAGTAGATTCCACAGGAGTGAACTACTGAAGGCGCAAAGGGAGAAAAAAGCAAGAAACATAGGGTAGTATGTACTGAATAGTATCAACCAAAAAATGGTAAGATATGCACTCACAGTTAATAAGACAAATGACAGCATTTTATACTTTTATCCACTCTGGGATCTGGAACTTGACACGATCTTTCGATCCTCCCCAGATATATTTAAGATGTTAATAGTATCTTCATATACTTCACACTAGTCTGCCGCAGGATCTCTCAGGTTAGTTAATACCCAAGCTTATCCGTCTCATGAATTACCCATGCACATATAGAGGGAGGTAAGAGACACGAATATAGTGTAACTCAATTTAATAAAAAATCATATTAATATACCATGATAAGTAAAAAACTCACATTCTGTGAGTTCTTAAAACACAGTTGAGAGTATTTACGAGTATCTCACACTCGCTGCTGTCCCAGAAACCGGCATCTGTGTACACTCACGGCACTGGTTCCTTTCAGACCGGCTTCTCGATACACTCCCGACACTTCCGGGTCTCGTGGTTACATCATGGTCTCCCGAGATCTTTGCACTCCTCCGCTACAGACATCACAGATGCCGATCGCAGCACAGGGGTCATGCCCGGCTGACGCGCGGTTGATGTGACGCTGGAATGTGACGCTGTTCACCCGGAGCATGCCGCGTTCCCAGCCAGGGGTCATGCCCGGCTGACGCGCGGTTAATGTGTTAATTGATAATGGTTCAGGATTTACTAGGCTGCAATGCTTCGCGTGTCCGCCAGATGGCATAAATTCAAGAATTGTAATGCAGTATATATATATATATATATATATACTAATATATATATATATATATATATACACTGTATAACAACAACCCCTATAACCCCTAACATACAGTACTGTACAGTACTGTATATGCACATCAATGATACTATAGGCCGGCGGGGGCGAGATGTGTTTGCAGCAGAGAGAGAACCGCTGCTCTCTCTGCGCAAACATCGGCACATTAAAAATTATTTAAAATACATTTTTATTCATAGTGTAGATGTGCAGGGGGTCTCCGGAGCTGAACCGCGTTGGTTTCAAGTACGGTGACCCCGGGCTTCCCGAGATACAGCCCCCTTTATGAGGTGCCGGTATCCCTCTGCATTTAAAGGTCCCGATCACGTGACCGCGGCATGTAAACCAAGCAGAGGGATACCGGCACCCCCTAAAGGGGCCTGTATCTTGGGAAGCAGGGGGTCCCCAGACCTAAAACCACAGCGGTTCAGCTCCGGAGACCCTCTGCACATCTACAGTATGAATAAAACACATATATAAATAAACACTCGTTTTACATTTGCGGCTATGTGCTATGGTAACGAAGCAGCATGACTGTATTTTTAATAATATTGTACAGTGAGCATGGGGTTCCCTGAGCCACAAATCAAAGCTCAGGGGACACCCTGCTCCTGCACAATATTATTAAAAATACAGAAATGCTGCTTCATTACGATAGCTGATAGCCGCTAAGGCAATGAAGGGGTTAACCCACTGTGCCCACTTTATTGTGGGTAGCGGGGGTGGGTGAAGGGGGTATTTGGCCCTTGGCTTGAGTTTAGGACTTGCAGGGGAGTTGCGGGTGCACTTAACCCCTTCACAGCAGTTAATACCGCTACGGTCATGAAGGGGTTAACCCCTCCCGCTACCCCCCCGCAAGCCCTAAACAACCATCGTTGGGGCTAATACCCCCTTCACCCATCCCCGCTACCCACAATAAAAAAAATTCACACACAGCAGCCGCCCAAAAAATAAATAAATAAATCTAAATAAATAAATAAATACATGGATATAAATAAATAAATTTAAAATACATTTTTTTTCATAGTGTAGATGTGCAGGGGGTCTCCGGAGCTCCTCATTAGTTTCAGGTCCGGGGATCCCCTGCTCCCAGAGATACAGGCCCCCTCCCCCTAATGTGTCTGTTAAATCTCCCTGCCTGTGTTGCTGTGAGTGCAATTTATGTAAATGTGGGGAGGGGGAGTGGGTTATAACCCCACCTCCTTGACTGTGATCTGTGTAAAGCCCCCTCCCCCTAATGTGTCTGTTAAATCTCCCTGCCTGTGTTGCTGTGAGTGCAGTTTATGTAAATTTGGGGAGGGGGGGTTGGGGGGACCCGATGTGCATACTGTGAGGTCTAACCACCCTCACCCACTACCCACATACTGTTACCCCCCCCCCCCCCCCCCACATCCTGGCCATTGCCCCTCCACTTCTGCAAATCAGACACAAAAATGAAAACATCCAAAGTAATGTCCCCTAACCCCTTAATCACCATAGCGGTTATTAACCGCTACAGTCATTAAGAGGTTAACCCACCCTCACCCACCACTCGGGACGCCTACATACCCTCCCACACTAACCCCTCACCCCGTGAGGCCTAACCCCCCTCACCCACTACCCACAAGGGAGGCCTACCCACATACCGTTGGGGAACCCCCCCCCACCCCTAGTACCCACAATAAAAACAATACAGTGGCCCACAATAAACATAATTATATTTATTAAATACATTACCCACCCCCTGTGCCCCCCCCATAAATACAAGATTTATCCTTTTACAAACAGGGTTCATAACGCAGCCCCACGCGAGTCCCCGGTGGTCTGGCGGGGCACCTGACAGACCTACAGGGTACCAGCAGCCCTTTTCAAACAGGTTCTGGAGGCCTGCTGGTGGGTCCCGCCAGCACCATGGCCCCCAGGTGGTCTCCTTGGGTCACCGTCAGCCACAATTGGGTCCCCACGGTATGGATGTCTGGGAGCCCCGGGTCAGACCCACAGGTGTCTGCGGGGCCTCGGGTGGTTCCCACGGGGTTCTGGGGAACTCACGGGTGCTCACTATGGGTCCACGGTACCCCCACAGAAGTGGGACCACACATTTTCATCCCCGCACCTACGGGTCTGCGGTGCCCCCACAGAAGTGGGACCACACAGCTTCATCCCCGCAGACTACGTGTCTGCCGTGCCCCCACAGATGTGAGGCCACCGCTTCATCCCCGCATGTGTCACCCGTGGAACCACCAGCCTGATACCCGTGAGATACCCGAGAATGGTCTCCAGAGGCCTCACGCGGAACCACGGAACAAACCTTGAATGTAAAAAAAATAAACCTGGCCTATACATTCAATACATACACCCCCCCCCCCCCAACACCTACAGTACAATATTGTGCAAAATAACTATTATCCAGATATGGATAATAGATTAATTGCCCATTATTAAAAACATTAACTAGCATATTCAAATAAATAATAAAGTGCTACTGACCTCATCAAGAAGAAGTCTCCGTCGCCAGCAACATTCTTGTCTTGTCCACAAAATACATTGCCAAAAAAAAAGCCAATACATTGCAATTACATTCAGATATCAATTAACCCCTTAAACACCTTATCGGATAATAACCGCAAAGGTAGTTAAGGGGTTAAGCCACACTGGCCCGATACCCACCCTTCACCCATGAATTTGTACAGTGGCTTCATCATGCAACTATATATACAGTATATATACAGTATATATATTGTGATGCCGACACCACATTGCAGTCTCTTTTGTCCCAAATGAGGCAGGAAACACTGTATTTCTCTATACTTGGTGTTTATTTACAGGGATAAATAATATGAATAGGCTCACCGTCCCTTTGAGAAAAACCAAATAATAAAATCAAATCCTATTTCCTTCAGGATAGCTAATTACACATTTCAGCAGCAACCCTTACTAACCCGGCTGCCAGCTAAGACAGTTGTCAGCCCCAAAACATGTACATTGCATACAAAGTCTCTGCAGATAATAACAAAGCGCTTGCCTTATCTTTAGTCCTTTAAGGTCCTCTGCAACCAGACGTCACTGCTTCAGCACAGCTCTCTCAGCAGTGTCTCTCAGACTTCTTTTACCAGCCTCCATTAGCTGGGGAGCTCCTCGGTCTCATCCCTTCTCTGGGATAAACTGTCTCTCTGTGCCTTGCAGCTTCCAGCCTTTTAAAGCACTTCCTGACTATTCAGAACAGGTTGATTGGCTTCATTAGTTATCACCTGAATAGCCTTTCCAAGGAGGATTAAATTAACTCTTTGTGGTCAAAAAGTCCAATAGCTTCCCCATTCAGCCCCTAGAGGACAGCGATGGCACCACATATCCCTCATCCCAGCGAAACATTATCCTGTGAGCGACCTGTGCACTATTCCTGTGCACCCACCTATTGGTCAGATTTCGGCCCTTCCCTCCCACTTTGTTTTTTTCTTGCCTTCCAATTTAGGCATTTTCTTTTTGGGGTAATTGCCAGGCCATCTGGGCCTGAAGACTGGTACCTGTCTTGTACTGGCCTGAGTCTAGGGTTGAAGCTCCGCCTTTGTTGTGTCCCCTTTTTCAAATGTTCCTGAGCATCCTGCCATCTATAAGCTATCTCTGCCTTCTTCCTCTTGTGCTCAGAGTCTCCCTTACCCTGTAGATGATCCTTGACCTCAGTTAGCTCATGGCGTTCACTCACCAGTGCTTGTTTGGCTTTTTCTTGTGAAGACAGCAACTCCGCTTTAGCGGTGATGGCTTTTGGACCTTTTTCCATCAGCGTACTTTTAGGGTTGGTTTTCACATCATTTATCTTCAGAACTTCAATTTGGATGGGGGTCTTACTAACCCCAAATGCACACCATGATGCCTTTCTATGACAGTCGGCAGACTCGTAGGCTTTGGCCTTTCTTCCTAGTCCCCTTAACTTACTCCGTTGGGAGTATTGCTGGTCAACCTGTGAGGTCTTTCTCATCTTACGAACATGGACACTCTTCAGTCCCATTCTCGACTGTCTCTTCACAGCGGCTGCCTTCCTGTCAAGGAATCCACTTTGGGTCCCATGGGTATTGCAGTACAACTGGCTTCTTACTGTGCTACTATGTTGCACCTTGGTCTTCCCATTCCGTGCCTTGTGGAAAATAGACTGTAGCACTGCAACGGTATTGCAGTCACGCTTCCTGGTGCGACTCACTTGCTTTATCTCTACCGCCCTCTTTTCCATGGACCGCTTCTGTGACCCAAGTGTCTGTCTTAGGGTGGTAACCTCTTTCTCCAACTTCAGCTGAGAAACCTCCTGATGGGCAGCATTAGAGTCCAACGTAGCATCCTGCTCAGTCTTCAGAGCCTTGAGTATCTCGTCCAGGTCACGCTTTTGTTTCTCCGCCATCTTGCGGCCAGCACGCTCAGACTCCAGGTCCTTCCTCAGGTCATGAAGCTGTCCTTCTGCATTTCTTTTTTCACTCAGTGCAGCTGCCAGTTCATCTTCTTTAGCGTTGAGTCGCAACTCCACATCTCCTAGCAGGTTCAGCGCAAGGCTTAAATCTGTTTCTTTTCCTCTATTTCTGACCTGCTACTGCCTGTGCTCCTCCCAGACCTTGTCCAGCTCCAGCTGCAGTCAGTCCCTCTCATTGGCCGTGTGGTCCAGCAGCTTGCGGGTATCAGCCATCTCGGTTTCATAGCGCAATGTCAGGCAAGCCACCTGACGGACGGTCACCTCCTCCCTCTCAGCGAGTTGTATTTGTCGCTCAGCAATCTGCGTCTGCAGGACTTCAGTTTGATCCTGCAAGTCCCCTCTCAGGGCCCTCACCTCTTCACGGTGCTTGCTCTGGGCTTGCGTCAGCACCTCCTTCATCTTTTGGAGCTCTGCAGTTTTTGTTGCCAGTATCGCCGCTGCTTCTGTTTTCCAGGCTTCTTTCTCCTTGGCATACTGACTCATGGAGATGGAGCTGCTTCTCTGCTTCTCCAGTTCTTGATCCAGTCTCTGGACCTTCTCATGCTCCCTCTCATACAGAATCACCTGGCTTTCAAGCTCCGCCCCCAGCAATGCTCTTGTGGCGTACAGCGTGGCCCTCAGCTCCTCATGCTCATCTGTGGGGCCATACTGGGTACTCAGCCGTTCCAGTAGCACTCGCTGCTTCTCCTTGGCTGCTTGCAGACTTATATGTTGCTCTTGCAGCTGGCTCTGCCATAGGTGCGCTGCTTGATTGTGCTGCTCCAGGGAGACATGTTGCATCCTCTCTGCATTCTGCAGTGCTTCCTGCACCTCTAGCTTTTCCTGGATCAATTGCTTCTCCACTTTCCCTGCTTGGTGAAGCTTCTTAGCATCTTTACTGATCTGGTCAGTCAAGTCTGAATTTTTCTGTCCCAGGCTTGTATTTGCTCTTTTTACCTTTTCTAAACGAATAAGGATCTCTTCGTCAGAATCCTTCAATTCAAAGACCTCATGGCGTGAGAGTTCCAGCTCTGTTTTGAGCGCGCGAGCCTCTTGGTGAGAAATTTCTAAGTCTGTGATGAAGTTCTGCACATCTTTCTGGGACATCTCATAGCATAGTCTCCAGTCAGGACTTGTTCTCTCTGGTTCGCTCGGCTCTCTGCACACGGTGGTAGCGGCAGCCTCTGTCATCTCTAGGTGTGTCGTCGTTCCCGTGACTATTGCGCCAAACACTCTGGGCTGTAACTTCTGATTTAAGGTAGCAATACTGGGCACACATTCTCTCTCATCATCACCGTCATCATCATCATCATCATCATCGTCATCGTCATCCTGCCTGAAGGGGCAGTCTTTGGTATGGTTCATACCAGGCATATTACACATAAAACACATTGTTTCCTCCATTTTCTACCTTCAGGTGTATTCTTCACCTTGATCTACTGGAGGCGCTATTTCATTTACACACAGCACTTGCTAGCTGCAAATTCACTCACTTCAGCAAAAAGCATCAACGTTACATACAGCACTGCAATCCTTTTCATAACCGACCGGCAGACTTTACACTTTCTTCAGAAAAAAATGTTTTGTTTTTTTCTGCTTGAGTTCAGCACCTTAACAAATCTTCTGACCTCTGGGTGCTATTGCATCAACACTTCACACATGTGTATCCTGTAGGTGTGGGTTCACACAGCTGGACTCTGGAATTCCCTCCAACTGCTGTATCAGCTTTACTACATGGGCACTTTTCTCAGGAAGAGAATAGTTCAACAGAGGTATATCCTGTCTCCATTCAGGCACCTTATTGATTCTTTAATTCGTCAAATGACTATATGTACAATTAGTACCTATCTCTGACACATCTAGAGCATCAGCTCAGGGGTTATCCCATTTTTTTCTAAGTTGAATAAGAAGTGATTTCCCAAAGTCATGAATACAATATACTCCTCAATTTAGGAATTGTGATTACCAAAAAGAACTAGAAATACTACAGTAGATTACTAGATTCTTTCTACAACTCATTTTTTTTATATGCTTTAAGAAGACAAAGTTGAAGAACGAACATTTATGAGAATGTCAAATCAAGGATTAGATTACATGAAGATAAAAGCAAGGTAAAGATCAGCAAGGGAGTGCAACAGGGAGATACAGATGCATCGGCCATTATTTTAACAAATCACGGCGCCGTTTTTGTGTGCTCTGCTGTACACCACGCGGCATGAACACGCCCAATCACCCCAGACACACGTGTTTATCGCGGTTGCATTATTTGAATTTCATGTATTGCGAGCAATTAAATGCAATGAAATGAATTAATTGTAATGTGTACAGTACTGTGCTACTGCACCGACACACTTTATTCGAGCAAATACCCAGTATGTACCTGGCAGATACCTGGAATGCGCCGCTCCTCACCTCTGACAAGCCCCGTTGTGTTTGCCTTCCCAGCCTGGGTTCATGCCTGGCTGACGGGCGGCTGATCTGTTAAATGATAATGATTAGGATTTAATAGGCTGCAATGCTTCGCGTGTCTACCAGATGGCATAAATTCATGAATTGTAATGCAGTATATATATATATATACTGTGCAGTATTGCAGCCAGCGGGAATAAAATGCTTCAATCCCTGCCTGGAAAATAACGCAATGCACTCGGGCAGAAAACAGTCACAAACCTCAATACACCCGGGTATACCCGAATTCGTGGGACTAGCCGAGCTCGAATAAAGTGTGTCGCCAGTGTACTGTGTAAATTTCATGTGTTTAAAAGCCAGAACACTAAAATGCCATTTTATGCACTCGCCTGCACTCGCGTCTTAAGGCGGTACGGTTGGACGAATGACATGAGTATTCCGAGGTATACCCCGCGTGATTTGTTAAAATAATGGCTGTGGCATCTGTACCATGTCACTAAAGCTTTTCACAGCAAAACTTGAAGAGTTGTTAAATTGGAAGAAAAAAAGGAATTAAAATCAACATTGAATATTTGAGAACTACGATTTGCAGATGATAGTGTTATTTTTGCCACAAGTCCAGAATAACTAAAGCAACAAGTTGAATGACTCAACTTTGAAGCAACTTGAAGCATGTAAGAACATTAGTGTTTAAATAAATCTTAGCAAGACCAAAGTGATGTTAAACAAATGGGTAAACTCTGCAAAGATCACAATAAATGGAACACAACTAGAAGATGGTGAAGACTATATCTATCTTGGCTGGCAAGTAAAAATGTATGGGACCCTTTTGAATGAAATCAAAAGAAGGATGAAGGATGGAATGAAGTGCATTTGGAAGAAACAAGCCAATCTTTCAAGGGAACCTTCCGCTCTGCTTCAAGAGGAAAGTGTCCAACCAGTGTATCCTGTCTGTCACACCTATAGGTGTGAAACTTGAACCCTAAATGTGAAAATAATTTGGAAGCTTCAGACAACTCTAAGAAGTATGCTGGGTATTGGGTTTGAAACCAAACAAAAGTCTGTGACACTATAACACGGGTGAAGAAATTAAAATGACAGTGGGCCGAACAAATGGCAAAAAAATTACCATTGTTGTAAAAAGATAGTACTCGCCTGGATTCCAAGAGAAATGTAAACACCAAGACAAACACCAAGATGATGACCAAAAGTAAGATGGGAGAATAGAGGCTTGAAATCACAGTACCTGGAAAATCATTGGGGAGGCTTTCATCCACAAGTGGATTGACAGGGGCTGAAGATGATTATGAGATGATGATATGTAGGAAAAACAAAACGAGAAAAGCATACAACAGCTCATAGTGTAGTACAGCATGAAGATATATATTTATGGATAAGGGAGCACATTCAGAGGATGGGAAGGTAACCAGTGGGGTATCTCAGGGATATTTACGGGTACCAGTGCTCTTTAATATCTTTCTTAGTGACATTACAAATGGTTTGGAGGGGAAAGTATGCCTTTTTGCAGATGACACAAAGATTTGTAACAGGTTGACACCCCAGGGGGGAGGGGGTGTAACAAAAGGACTAATCATTTAGGTAGATTTGAGGAATGGTCAAGATTGTGGCATACTGTATACGATTTAATGCCAAAAAGTGCAAAATAATGCACTTGGGTCATAACAAACCAGAGGCAGAATACAAGATCAATGGCACTATAATGTCAACTACTGTGGGGGAGAGGGGCCTGGGAGCCATTGTTTCAGCAGACTTAAAAGTAGGTTTAGCAATGTAACAAAACAATGAGGGTGAATCAGCTCTGTGACATCACAGTCATGCCCCCAACACACACCCTCATCGCATCCACCTAGAAGACACAAATCGCTCTAACTAGAAGGGTGCATGAAGCCACATGCACGGTCGTGCACCCACCATGGACGCTGCCTAATGCTGTACCTGTTTTCTTCTTTACAAGAACAATTTCTGAAAATAACTTTCAAGCTGCCAATGGTACCTGTTGGAGGTTGGTGGCTCCTCCTTCCCAGGTTTTAAGCTCGCCCCTCCCCACTCCCCTAGTTTGCAGATCCTTTCATTCTGCTGGATATAGACCCACTGTGGTATTTCTCCCTCCTAAAAGAGGTAAATGAGAATTTTAATCCTAATAGAGGTATATTAATATTTTATCTGGTAGTGTTAGACCTTGCGAACAGGTGTCTGCCTTGTCGTAGCTCGCAAGCTTACAACGCTTTGGCCAAAGGGTTAAACTAAATTACCTTATTTCAAGAGAATATATAAGTATTTTACTGTGTATTTCTATCATGTTGGATGTAGCATTGGGCTTCTCTGTCGTCTGTTGTACTCATTTGAAGATCCACCAACTTCAGGGAAATTTTAAAAAAATAGTCCTACTAGCAACTCTGCATAAAAATATGTCACACATGTTTTTCAATGTTAATACTCTTACTACAATTACTTATGCTGCCTCCCAAAAGAAACCTGGATCGACAGACCAATGACATTTATATGTACTTTAGAAGTAAGGATGAAGGATCAACACTTTCATCGATTTACATGTCTGCATTGGGAAAATAAGACATTTTAGTGGTATGTAAAACATATATATAATTATGCGAATATCTATATGGACACATATGAGCAGACACACGTTCTACATGATGCTCCACACGCTGAGTCTATTTTATATTATGCTAGATTCATCGATGATGTGTTCCTCCTGTGGGGTGGGGGCGAACATGATCTGTTGGAATTTATTCATTATGTGAATCTCATACCATCCAACATACGCTTCACGTACCAGTACAGTGCCACTGATATTGTGTTCCTGGATACCGTGGTATATAAGGAAAATAATGTATTGTGTACTAGAATACATACCAAGGACACAGATAAGAATACTCTCTTAGACGCTCAGAGTTATCATCCTCCCCCTCTCAAGAGGGGACTCCCCTTTTCACAAATGCTCCGGGTACGGAGTATTACAAGTGATCCTACGCATGTTGAAGCAGCTTTACAAAAAATGGCAGATCGCTTCAGAGAGAGGGGCTACGATCGGACAGAAATTGATCAAGCACTAGCCAAAGCACGTTTACCGGCAAGGGGTGATCTACTGAAACCTATGGTGACAACCAAGAAAAATGATCGATTTCACATAGTAACAACATATAGTACTGCCTCAAGCCAGATACAATGCAGTATAAAGCAAAACTGGCACATTTTGGCAAACGATTAAACGTATCGGAAAACACTTTAAGTCCCCACCCCTCTTTTGTTATCGGCGGGGTCGGAATGCGGGGGATTACCTCTTAAAGGCGGACCCTGTGGATAAATATGCAGCGAAAATGACCTGGCTCACAAAGGCTCCGGGGGTGCACAAGTGCAGAGGTTGCGTAAATTGCCAGTATTTAATGCTGGGCAACACTTTCATGCATCCACATAAAGGTTATCCAATTAAAATTGTGGATTTTCTCAACTGTGACTCGAAATTTGTAGTCTACATTATCAAATGCCCCTGTGGGCTTGTTTACATGGGCAAGACATCGCATATGTTTAAGGAACGAATAGCAATGCATCGTTCCACAATATGCAAAGCCCTTGCTGACCCTACCAATTCTGATGATCTTAAATTGTTACCAGTGGCAAGGCACTTTAAGCTTAAACAGCACAGCTTGGCCACCTTTCGATGTATGCCCGTTGTACAAGCCCATACTCCAGCCAGGGGAGGAAATAGACACAGGCTTTTGCTTCAGCTTGAGGCGAGGATGATTCACAGACTGGATTCTATGGCCCCTAAAGGCCTGAATGAGGACATGAACTTGGGTTGTTTTTTGTAATTTTTTTGTAATTATTATTGTTCAACATCAATTGTATGTATACATGGATCAGCGTAGTTCAAAATGATTAGTTTAAAATGCATTTTTATACAGTATAATTTATTACAGCTTGTATATTCTTGTCGTTCAGCTTCTTCCATTGATTTCATTTTCCCCTCCCTGTTCTCTTCACTTTACCCTCACTGTGTATTGGGTGTCCTCTATTCCACATTTTTGCAAGTCCGTATACTGTATATCTGTAGAGTCCTACAGACAGCATGTTCCTTTATTTGACCGCACTTTGTGCCTTCAGCAACCTATGTATATCCATGCCGCATGTGACGCCGACAGGTGTATTATGGGTCACCCGACTGGGATTACAGCAGGTTCCATCTGCCATAGGGTTCTACAGATATACGCATGCCAGTATCTGTTATTATTAGGTGCTGTTTAGGACCAAGTTTATCACTGCTATAGTACATACACATCTGCAGTGGTGTATCTGTGCACGTGCAGTACCCATGACAACCACTGGTGTCTGCTACTTTTAAAGAGTTGAGCCACAGCACTCATATGGTTGCCTTGACAACTGGGCCTGCTGATGCAGCATCAGTTTGTATACGTGCAATCACACTGACAGCTTGGGTTTGATCATGTGACTTGGATTCCCCAATAGGAGTACAGACATGGAGTTGGAGCATGATCTAATTAGATTGTATTATGCACAGCTGCTTTGTCGCCCGATGATGATGCTTTTTGATGATGTGGAGATGTTTATGTCCCTTGGGTGTTGGGGTATATAAGTCACTCACTGTCCTGTGTCTGTTGCATCCCCCTGAGGAAGACCCCCTGTGGGATCGAAACGTTGGAGTTATGTGCTGTATTTAATACATTCATTTTCATTCACCTGAGTGCTGTCTCCTTTTGGCTGCTATGCGGTAGTGTATACTTTTATATATATATAGTCTTTGACAAATGAGGTCGCCCTGTCGCCCGTGGCGACCGCATTTTACCCCCTGGCGAGCTGTTTCGGTGTGGTGCTGTGGCGGGATGGTGCGGTGGCATTTTACTCCTTCTCCAGCTGCACTTACAATGGCTGCGCGGGAAGTGACCCAAAATGGCCGCCGGAGTGAGATGGCAGCACGAGATCATAGCCGGGAGGGTAGCTGGAGGCAGGCCTGGGTCTGCGAGGCTACAAAAGGGCCGACCACTCCGCCTGTGCTACTGCTGCAGTGCTTGCGGACCTGCCCCTTCCCCGGAGTCCCGCTTGATCCTGGTCACGTGAGCCCCGGGCTAGTGTGACCTGACGAGGGAGAGGCAAGTGGAGAGCGCTGCCGGTGCAGGGCTGAAACCTCTCCGCCTGTGCTGTAGCTGATGGAGCTGCTGTGGTTGCTGGTGATCACACACCTGCCTCTTCCCCGGAGTCCCGCTTGATCCGGGTCACGTGAGCCTCGAGGAAGCGCGCTGGCTGGCGGGACTTGATGAGTGGGAGACTAGTGGAGAGCGCTGCCGGTGCAGGGCTGAAACCTCTCCGCCTGTGTTGCAGCTGATGGAGCTGCTGTGGTTGCTGGTGATCGCGCACCTGCCTCTTCCCCGGAGTCCCGCTTGATCCGGGTCACGTGAGCCTCGAGGAAGCGCGCTGGCTGGTGGGACTTGATGAGTGGGAGACTAGTGGAGAACGCTGCCGGTGCAGGGCAGGTGGTGCCTGTGATGAGGCTGGCGGAGCTGCTCGGGTTGCCGGTGCTTGCGGATATGCCTCTTCCCCGGAGTCATGCTTATTTGTGATCTGGGTCACGTGAGCCCAGAGGAAGCATGCCGGCTGGCAGGACCTGATCCGGAGGATGGGGAGGCCAGTGGAGAGCACTGCCGGAGCGCCCGAAGTAAGTGCAGTTATTGTCATAATGGAGCCACCTGACCCCCGCGCACTCCCCTCCCTCTCAGGGAGCTATTAGGCAGCAGACACATACCTCACACACCCACACAGTCAACCACCCAATCAGTCATCCACCCAGTCAGTCACCCACCCAGTCAGTCACCCACCAGTCAGTCACAAACCCAGTCAGTCACCCACCCAGTCAGTCACCAAACCAGTCAGTCACCCACCCAGTCAGTTACCCAGTTACCCAGTCAGTCACCCACCCAGTCGTCACAACCCAGGTCAGGTCACCCACCCGTCAGTAACCCAGTTACCAGTCAGTCACCCACCCCAGTACGTCACCCACCCAGTCAGTCACCCACCCAGTCAGGTCCACCCCCAGTCCAGTCCCCCACCCAGTCAGTCACCAACCCAGTCAGTCACCCACCCAGTCAGTTACCCAGTTACCCAGTCAGTCAGTCACCCACCAACCCAGTGAGTCACCCAGTCACCCAGTCAGTCACCCACCCAGTCAGTCACCCAGTCACACAGTCAGTCAGTCACCCACCCAGTCAGTCACCCACCCAGTAAGTCACCCACCCAGTCAGTCACCCAGTCAGTCACCCACCCAGTCAGTCACCCAGCCAGTCAGTCACCCACCCAGTCAGTCACCCACCCAGTCAGTCACCCACCCAGTCAGTCACTGAGTCAGTCAGTCAGCTACCCAGTCAGTCAGTCTGTCACCCACGCAGACTAGTCACCTACCCACGCAGACTAGTCACCTACCCACGCAGACTAGTCACTTACCCATGCAGGCTAGTCATCTACCGACGCAGACTACTCACCTACCCACGCAGACTAGTCACCTACACAAGCTGACTAGTCAAGTCATCCACCCAGTCACCCACCCACCCAGACTAGTCACACACACAATTCTTATTAGGAATTTATTCTATTTTTTTAAAGTGGGGCAGGGTTAGGCGGCGAGTAGATTTTTTGGTTCGGCGAGTAGATTTTTGGGGGATTTGTCGACCACTGTATATACTGCTGTGACCAGCTTTATTCTAATGTTTGCCCGGAATTGTTTTCGGCAGTTTGCGAACTTGGCCGCTTGCCAGCCGCGTGCCAGCCGGCTTCTCCTCCCCGCGTGCGCATCTTCTTCCCCGCGTGCGCATCGCATCTGCTCACCTCGCGATCCCCAGCTGCTCCCCCTGGCTGTTCCACATCTTCCCCTTACCCCATCAACATTCGGGGCCTTCGGGGATGCCGGGGAACCCTGGCACGGTGTGACCGGCGCCACTGTGACATGCGGCACGCGCCGGGAAACAGCCACGAGACAGCCGCACTTTGCGGTGGCGGCCGCTTTAGAATAAAGGTGGACGCCAGTGTATATATATATTCATCGTGCTGCTGGTGAAAAAATTGGCCATAGATGTGAAAAAAACAGAAACAAATCCCTGCGCTTCTCCCATTGGGCTAGTAATCCACCAGTAACTGCTTATGGAGCAGCTTGTGGGAGGTTTATAGTCCCTCTCTTCAAGGTCTTCCAATTAGGTCCCTGAAAATTCACTTTCGTTTTAGTGGTAGGGCATCTTTGGAATTTCATAAGAAAAAGGTAGACACTTTATTGAAAGCAAACAGAAACACATTAGGAAAAATAGGAAAAGATATCTGGCTTAGTGAATATACTCCTTTGTTTTATATGCTCAAAGAAGTGTTTCCTTGCTTCTGTTTAGCAACAGTTATCTTTGTAGGGTTGTGGAGTTCCTGCTGGGGCAGAGAAAACATTTAAGTGGTACTGTATATAATTTGGTGGCGTAGAATTCCTGTTTTGTGCAATTAAAACAATTTTCTCCAAATGCAATTTTCTTCTATTTACCCGAAAGAACATATTTTAATAATGGAGTACAACAGCCGAAAAGCTTGTGTCAGGAATCAGGATACTTGGGTAGCATACAGAAGATGGTCTGCCTTTAAAATGTTACCTTTATTAATCATCTTTAACCCAACTATCTATTGCATGTTGTACAGTATCATTCACTAACACAGCGAGTTTGGAAGTAAATTGGTAACTACTGTCTGTTCAAACTCTGTAACACTCCATTAGTTCTGTATCCCATCTGCTTTCACCATGGTATAATGTTCCCTAACATAAGATTAAAGAGAAGCATCAATCTGTTTCCAGTGTACCTTTAAAGAAGAAGAAAGGAAATGCTCTGAGGAAATGTTTAATTGGAAATCACAGTTTATCATGTTTTGATGGAGATGTTTTCATATCAATATGATATTAAGTTATGTGAACCCTGACCATTTTTGGGAGTTGGAAAGGATAGTATTGGAAAGGAACATATGTTTTTTCTCAGATCAAGGATTTGATTTGAATTAAAACACAAAGCTCATGTAGGCAGCAGTTAAAGGACCTTCTACACTGAACGGGGAATGAAATGATAAATTCAGAGAGGCTTACTTAATGGGGATGTTAAGTAAACTGCTGGGGAAAATGCCCATTTATCATTCCCTGATTCCTAATTGGTTTCCTTTTCCTGCCTGCATGTGGCATTTTCAGAAGGAATTGCCTTCCTAGAGTGCGATTGTTTTTAATGTAATAAATCAAACCATTGGTTTTAAGCTAAATTTAAATGGAAGCTAAATTGGAGCCAAACCATGCAATAGTGCTTGTAATTAATGTTAATTAAACTATTATCTTAGCTTAGCCAATACTGTAAGAAGTATCTTTTTAATGTACCACTCTGGTTGACATTAAGACTATGCACAACAAAGACATTTTGTTATGTTTGCTTGTAAAAATGAATTCTGATAAGGTACATACAGTGAGTGTCACAGGAGACCAGGCCATTTACACCTTTGTACCAGGATCATGCATTGAGCAAAACGAGTTAATGAAATAAATTGTACATATATTCACAGGAAAAGGAAAACACACAATGTTACACAAACTGCAGCAAAAAGATACACTTACTTAGGAATTGGGGTTGAAAAACTATACTTTCCTAGGTCTAAGGGTTTATCAATCCAAAGCTTACCCTAAAAAGTCTTGGAACTGAAATCAACCTGCAGTTCCAAACGCCACAGCTCCCCTCTCTCTCTCCAAAGGGCTGGAATTCACTTGGTGCTTAGTATTTTATAAAACTTTGTGAGAACTTTGAGAGACCTTGGAGAACACTGGAAAACACCAACTGTCTAATGGGAGCAAGGGGTTATAATGCCTCTGACTTTCCTTCAAAAAATACTATAGCCCAATCCAAAGCATGGGAAATGTCTCCGCTGCCAATCAGAGACAAGCTGGTAGACACAACAGGGTTACCTGGAAATCTGAATGATCCAAGGGGCATGGGCAATTTGGCACCTCTGGTTCTGGTTTCCTCAATGCCACCCGCGGTGACAGGCTCCTGCCAGTCTGGTATGATCAATGGAAATGCAAAGGGCGTTCATTGACCTCAGGACGTAGATACTTGTCCTCCCTCCTGTTCAAATGGTCTTGAAACCTTAGAGACATCCTCTGTGGCTTTCAGCTCCACCGTATGAGTAGACACTCCCCCCCCCCCCCCCCCCCCCGCCCTCTGAGACTCATACCACAGCAATCCCTGCTTGCTGGCATCCCTGGAAAGGTAAAAACACAACAATTCTTTATTGTTGCATAATTCTAGGTAGTGCTTTTACAACAATTGGGTCCAAGAGCTGACACTCTTGAACCACAAGACATAGATCAGAGGTAACCAAACGGGCTTAAACTTTATTAGTGAGCCTGGCTACCTCTTCACGGTCAAACTGTACTTGAGGGAAAAAGGCTTTAATGAGAATATTCACAGTGTTAAAACCTACATCATATACCATGTTTTGACGTACCAGATTTTTAGTTGTAAATTAACAATACTGTATAATAAACAACATATTTTTTATTGGTTTTACTGGTAAAAGCACACAGGTCAATGTGTGTATTTGTTGCATTTTTGTCATGCCTTTTCTTTTATTGTTTCTGTTCAGAATTGTGTGAATATCTTCAAAATTTGCTTCATTCATTTTTTCTCCAAACTTGTGGTTTTAAAATGTTCTTAACATTTTTCAAATGTCAAAATGTAGAAATAATTTTGTGAGTTTCAAGAATGTCACTAGAGTGTTGCCACATTTTAGCAGACGTTTCTCAAAATGGCAATATATATACTGAATAGGGCCAAGTGACCGTGCACATTGACTTTACATGACAAATACTGTATATATTTGGGAAGCTTGCCAATGTTCATAATATTTTTCACAAAAAAAACTGGCAAATATCTTCTGGTTTACAAACTTTATAGAAAATTTGGCACATTTCTAGTGTTATTGAACTTTTTGGCAAAGATAACATAAAAACAGGCACTTGCCATTTACTGCTTTAGCTGTGTTTAATCGCAGACACAATTATTCCCTCCCCACACTAAAAAATGAATACTGCACAGTACATGTTGGTGGTAGATAAATTAAAGTGGTTAATTTATGGGGTAAAAAAATTAGAAGAAAGAAAAATCTGCGCTAAATTTATGAATGGAAAAATAATCACTTTGAAAAGCAATTGGATGTTTTCTTTAATGAATCTGGTGCTATTGGTTACATCACTTTTTGTGGTTTTGGAATTGTATTCACAAATTATACAAAACCTGGAAAAAAGCATACAATACGGTTCCATAAATCACAAAAAGAGGTTGCTATACAAAAATTCAACTCCACTTTGGCTCACACCACAGAATGAATGAAATGGTGTATAAATACAATAGACTGAGTAAAATGAGTTACAATTGAAATACCTTCAGGACATGGAAGCATTACATTATAATAATGGTAGAATTATAGAAATACGGAACAGTAGGTGAATATGTTTTATGACATATAGGAAGAAAACAGAATATCATTGCTGAAAGTTGTAAACTCAAAATTCCAATACTTTGAACCCTCCAGTTCAGCTAACACTGCAACAGAGCAAAATAGACAACTATGGGATCTTTTTTGTGTTTTTTTTTTCTATGTTACAAACTCATAGGGATCCATGTTAAAATGCATAAGAAGCCAAAAATGACTATGAGAACTCATTTGCATGTCATTACCCAGCATCCCTGGCTGCAGTGGAAGCATTGTATGCTTAGAAATAATGGGGAAAGGCAGGCTTGTAGACCTGTATGATGCATATGAATATGCTCATAAGCAGTATTTTTATTATCTTTATTTTATAAAAAAAAAAAACATACAAATGAAACAATGGCATTAGTAATTTCTTACATACAGTAGGTGTGAGTAGAACCCAAACAAAAGGATATAGAAAGTTCAATGGATGCTTGATACTCAGCAGTTTTACTGACTGCCTGAATAAGTCATAGGAAAGAAGCCCATCAATTCATATCTGCTCTGAAAAGGAAGTAACTAGCCTAGTAAGTCCTGCTAAAAAAAACTGCTATCCAGTATTGGAGTCCTTCTTTTAATTACAATATTTACAAAGCGATTTCAACCCGTCCTTGCCTCTTCTTGCCTTGAACCGCCCTGCTTTTGCAGTAAGCAAAATTAGCCTGCTCAAAATATTGTACTCGTTTTAGTGCTCAAATTCCTTTAGCTTTCCACCATTATTAATCTTGCACATGTATCACGGCAGTGCTTGATGCACAAGTACATAAAAAATGAAAATAAAAGAATACGTTATGTAACCCCGGTCTCTTTTCAGCCCCAGAGACCCCCCCATGTAGCGCTCCAAGGCTCTGCGGCACACCAGGCTAGCGGGGGCCGCCATGACAGGTTGCGCGAGTGTGCGCGTTGGTCGCGCAGGTGCAGTAAGGGTAGCGCACGCGGTCCCAATGCTAAAGAGGTCCTGAATGGACTACAATTCCCAGCAGCCTCTGGGGATTGCCCTTTCACCCACATCACGTGCAGCCAGCCAGCAAATAGGGTTTTGCAGCTTCTCCTGTGGAGGAAGGCTACAATGTTGCGGGGACCACGTTTGGCAGTTGGAGCTGGGAGCAGGAAGGGGAAGGAAGGGTGTAGGGAGCAAGTGGCTCCTGCACCAGGTAAGGTTGTTCCCCAGATCCCAGGCAGGCCCCAATCCCCACCAGGGTAGTGGGTAGGTACTGAGGGAGGGCCCCTAGGTTAGGGACTCTGCCCTTAGGAGTGAGTGTGCAGTCTTGTCAGTGTCACAGCTGGTAGTGCTGTGAGCGCTGACAAGTAGGCACAGTGTGTGTGTGCAGTGCAGTGTAGATGCAGGTACCGGTTGAGTGCAATGCGGTTGCTGCAGGAACCCAGTGAGTGCAGTGGGTTGCTGCAGATTCAGTGTGTGTGCAGTGCAGTTGCTGCAGGTACCGGTTGAGTGCAGTGCAGTTGCTGCAGGTACTGTGTGAGTGCAGTGTGTTTGCTGCAGGTTTAGGTTGAGTAGTCAGAGGGGATCCATGAGGAGAAGAGAGAGGTAGTGTGGGTGCAGGGGGTAGTGACCCACCTGCATAGGACAGGCTTACCCGTAGGCCCCTAGGAGTGTTCCCTGAAGACACCAAAGGTTGCTGTGCTGCAGGGACGGCCTATAGTGAGAGCGAGCATCACCCCTTACTGTGTGGACAGCTAGGTACAAAGGGACAAGCGTGCGGAGCGGCTGCTGGCGAGTCGTCGGGGACCAGACGGCTGGACATTGACACCCAGGGGGCGGACCGCATATTCATCTGACCCTTTGCGAAGAGGTACTGGTCACCGCCGTGACCGGCAAGTACTATATCATCAAGTGCACCAACACCGCTGATCCCGCATTAGGCTAAACTCTTTGTAGGAACACTGAGCGAGTGGTTACAAGACTGAGCCTATACCATATAGTATCATACATGGACACGGTGTGTGGGGCATGCGGTGAGGGGACGGACACCTTACTCCTGATGAGAGTGGCTGGGCCACTAAGGTTACCTGTTGCATTATAGAGTGATAAGGTTACTCTGCATTATCGTTAATACAGTAAAGTTGGTTGCATTACATGTGTGTGTATGTATTTCTTGCCCAGGGGAATCTCACATCACGGGGATCCTGGGTAAGTGGAGGCGCTGCGCTAAGTAAGTGTATGAGTGTTACCCCAGGCTCCCAGCTAGCGGAGGCTCATATCTCCTGGAGCCGCAGGTGTTATACAGAGACCAGTAGTTCCTTTGGGAGGGTTCAGAAAAGGGGCTACAGTTATTTGATTCAACTTTAATTTTCTTCATTTTTTTCTGTTGCGCAAATTGGGATCCTATCAGTAAAATATCAAGAAGAGTGTGGAAGAAAAAGGCTCTGACAAATTAAAGGATTAACATCTGGAAATAACATATGCTTGAATATGATAACTAATATGATATAACCATCACTCCAAGCAGGAAATATTATTACTACAAAAGATCTCTTATAAATAATGTTAACAGACATTAAAATGTCCCAGTGGAATAGTTTATTCCCTTTCACATGAAATTCACATTCATTCTTATCCCAGCATGCACTGCAATAATACCATTGGATTTCTTATGTTGCCGCTGACTGTCAACAGAATGTTTCACCTCTTCACCCCTGTAGAAATATATTTAACAGAGGGTATTTTATTGGACTTCTATGTTGAACCGTGGAAATATCTATTAATATATTCTAAAGTTTAGATTCTTACTGTATTTAAACCATGTTAATGTGGCAATTGCAGAGCGAAGGAAATGTAGATTCCATTGGTTTTAAGCAGAACATTTATTTATACTAAACTAAGAAAGGATATAATTCTGTAAGTTCACTAAGCCAATTTTAGATAAGAAGATAATGTGTGACAGTTAAATTTTCCAAAAAAAATCAGTTTGCTACTCTGTAGTTGATGTTAATTTAGAGATGAATGAAAAAAAAGTTCTATTAAAATTGTAATGAATACAGCTGCAGCGGCCGTTATTCAAACAAATCATGCGTTGTGTACATCGGAATACAAATGTCATGACACGGGATGTCTTCCAACCTTACCGCCTTAAGACGCAAGTGCGGCGAGTGCAGAAAATTGCAATTTAAAGTTCTAAATTGACACAGTAGCACAGTAGCACAGTACTGTACACATTGCAAATTATTCATTTCAATGCACCCAAAGAAACGGAATCCATGAAATTCAACAAAGCAATCGCGATAAGCGCGGGTGCCTGGGGCGATTGGCCGCGTTCATGCTGCGTGGAGCACAGCAGAGCACACGAAATTGGCGCTGCGATTTGTTTGAATAACAGCCGCTACAGCTGTACACTTACATATATAGAGACAGTCATTAAGTTAAAAATACCAGTCTCAAAAAGTTGGCATATTAAATGCCAGACATATATGACCAGTGGCCCTGAAAGTCACTTATTACAGAATTAACTTCAAAAACTAGCACAGAGCAATTAAACAGATTAAATAACTCTATAAATAAACAACATATTTTGATACTCGGTCCAAGGAAAATGTGAACAGTCACAGCTGTAGCTGCTTTTGCATTTTGGGAATTTTTTTATTTCCAAAGAGTGAAATTGTGCATGGGGGAAAATCCTAATTATAAATCATAAATCTATCATTTCCAAAAATACTGTGTCCAGATAACTGATAACTGGAACACCCATATGGGCAGTGTTCGACAAACCTATACATTTGCTCGCCCCGGGCGAGTGGATTTAACTCCCGGGCGAGTAAATATTGGCCCAAGCAGCACACGTTTGGTACTAGGTGGCGAGTAGATTTTTTTGTGTGGCGAGTAGATTTTTTGGTGATTTGTCAACCACTGTATATGGGTATACACTGAAAGCTTGTTCAATCTGGCCTACTAATTTTGACATAACCTACAGTAATTAGGTAACGGACGTTCGTTTTCCATGAATTAATGGGTATCCACTAAGCTAATGTTATGGAGAACGAATAGCCGTTAGGCCTTTCATTTGTTTATGGCTAATGCAGCATTAGCCAGCTAGCATCAGGATAAGCACTATCCCAGAACTAAATAGCTGTAACGCTGGCTGGTGTTAGCCATAGGATAAGGACGATGCCAGGTATATATTGTAATACAATAAAAAATACATCAATTAACCCCTTTGATGCCATAGTGGCTATGGAGGCATACATAATACACTGTGGCAGGACGGCCTCGCGGCAGGGTCAGTAAGACGCTAGACGCTATGTCAAGCTTTAACTTGTAGTGGTTTATTAGCCACAAACAAATAAACATAATGGGTACTGTCCCTTTCAATCATAAGAAAACACAAGAAATAAACACCTATTCTATTTAGGGAAAGCTAACTACACCATAGCTTTCACCCTCACTAACTGCATGGCCTGCTAAGCTGGTTCCCAAGCCAAAAACATGCCCTGGCATATGGAACAAGGTAACACAGTCTCTGCATACAACAATAAAGTGTTTTTGCTTATCTATCAGTCCTTTGGAGTAGACGTCCCTGCTTCAGCACGACCTTGGGTCCTTGGGAATTCAGTCCCACCTTGAGCCCAGAGACCTCCTCTGTACCAGCTTCTGCAGCTGGGGAGCACTTCTATCTCCCCCCTTCTCATGGGAAAACAGTCTCTCAGCATAGCAGCTTCCTGTGTCTTTTAAAACACTTCCTCATTCAGACAGGCTGATTAAGGCCTCGCTCAGACAGGCCGTGTTGTGACGTGTGTGCGCTTATGTGCGCACGCACGATCGTCACTCTTTCTGTTTGTTAAGTGAGAATTAGCAAACAGAACGTGTCACCCGGCGGCAAAATATAACATTGTCGCTGCTGCAGTTGAGGGATACAACAAAAGTTGTAATTTCATGCTGCAGTAGCGTGACATGTACAGTATTTCGCCAACCAATGAATGAAAGAAGAAATGTAAACACAGAATCACCGCACCCATGTCTACACATGTCCCCTAAATAAAGTTTCACACATTGACGAGTCATTGGTTTGCGGAGCAATATTATTGTCACTTGATAAATCAATTGATATATAAAAAAAATATTATATGACGTTTTAATATATATCAATTGTATTATTGTTACTATAGTTAGTATCTACAGTATATCGTTTTTTACAAAAAAATCTTATTTTTTATATTGAAAAATAATATTCATATTAACTGTAATATTCAATAGTACAATGGATAATTCTGCTATTGAACAAATGATTTCTGAGATCTATCTGCGTGATGCGTTGTGGAACCAGCGCAGTCCTACGTACCATGATCGGTACATCAATAACAAAATGTGAAGCGAGATTGCCGAGATTTTGTCCATTCTAAGTAAGTCTATATATTATTTATTGATTATATATATATTGTTGGCAGGTGGCTTGTCCAAAAATACTGGACACAGTGGTAAAAGATGCCCAATACTTATAATAATAATCCTCCCCCCCCCCCCCCCCCCCCCCCCAATAGATATCAAAATCAGATTTTCCCTGGCGGTGGTCTCTGGTCTGCACAGTGGCTGCACGAGGGGGGGAGGGCGCTACATGCGTTGTGCCCGGCGCCATGTCACAGCAGTTGCCACCGGGCCCGGCTCTCCCCAGGTGCAGGCTTCTCCCTCACTGTCTGTCCCACCCCGAGGTATGCACTGCTGACTTGTGCACTATGTATGTCTGACCTCTGTGACGGAACTTAGCTGTGATAAGCATCCGGTGCGCACTGGCGGAGGGAGGTATGGCGCACGTGACGTGAGCACCTTGGCGTGCGACAGTGAGGGAGACGCCTGCAGAGTGTGAAGAGTCGGTGCCAGCGGCAACTGCTGTGAGCTGCTGCTGGCGTCCCAGCTGGAATTGAGCCAGCATCAGGAGAGAGATTTAAAAAAACGGACACGTGCGGACACGTAACCTTTCATGTTATACCATATGCAGGGGCAAAATACGGGGGTGTCCGCTTCAAAACGGGAAACCTGGCAACCATGATTTAATATTGTATAATCTCAAATGTTAAATGGAAGTTAAATGTAATATTGCGTTCATAACAAAGAATACATCTTATCAAATTATTGTCTGTAAAATAAGGTTTAACTGTGCCGGGTATATAATTTTTTATTTTTGGTTTGTTTGTTGTAGATGACTCTTTGAAGTCCAAGTGGAAGAATCTGCGTGATTCTTTCCGACGTGAATTAAAAAGAACAAGGCCAGTGCGATCTGGTGATGCAGGTCCCAGCAGCAGGGATCGGCCAAGTACCTGGCCTTATTTTTCCATCATGCTGTTCCTGAAAGAACAGATACACTGGCGACACACTTTATTCGAGCTCGGCTAGTCCCACGAATTCGGGTATACCCGGGTGTATTGAGGTTTGTGACTGTTTTCTGCTCGAGTGCATTGCGTTATTTTCCAGGCAGGGATTGAAGCATTTTATTCCCGCTGGCTGCAATACTGCACAGTATATATATATATACTGCATTACAATTCATGAATTTATGCCATCTGGTAGACACGCGAAGCATTGCAGCCTATTAAATCCTAATCATTATCATTTAACAGATCAGCCGCCCGTCAGCCAGGCATGAACCATGGCTGGGAAGGCAAATGCAACGGGGCTTGTCAGAGGTGAGGAGCGGCGCCATCTCACAGATCTGCCAGGTACATACTGGGTATTTGCTCGAATAAAGTGTGTCGCAGCAGTTACACCAGCAGTCACAGATTCTAACCTTGTGCGGCCATCAACGCCCCAAACTCATACGGTGTATGCACCATGTGTCTCAACTCCGTCAACTTCTTCACAGGGCATGGAAGATGCCTCTGAAGTGGAGCAGGATTCCATTCTATATCCACAGGCATCGTTTGACTTGAGTGCAGTGGTCGATGTTGATGACTGTCTTTGAACTGTGTGCCTGCAGCAAGCCACCATCAAAGAAGAAGAAAGTGTCAAGAAATTTCAACACTGTTTGGACAGGCTGTGCCCGCTATATCTCCCACTCTCACCCCTCACACACCCATCATAAACATAAAAGCACAGATATATATGCATAGATAGACTGAAACATTGACACGCACAAATAAACACGCACAGAGACACGTGCAGGTAAACAGAAAGATGTACACGTCAGGTAGACACGCACAGAGACACATGCAGGTAGACACGCACAGAGACACGTATACTTAGACAGACACAGATACATGTGCAGGTAGACAGAAAGACGTACACGTGCAGGTAGACACGTACAGAGACACGTTCAGGTAGACAGACACAGATACACGTGCAGGTAGACAGAAAGACGTACACATGCAGGTAGACAAGACACATACTGTACACACACACCACGTGGGAATTGAACATTAATAAATTTTGTACAAAACACTTGTACATGTCAATGTTAAATGTTATATTTATTTCTAGATGTCTGTGACATCACACAGCTCCTGTGGTGTAGAGGTAAACATCTTAACTAGCATATGAAAGGGTCTGGGTTCAATTCCTGTATGATATGGTATAATTAATAAATTATAACAAATTTTAAATAATAATGTGTAAGTTATTATTTTATTTTAATTATATTGTATAATTTATAAATAAATAATAATAAAGAATAAATAAATAATAATAATAATTATTATCATATATTATTATAAGTAATAATTATGTATTAATAATTAATAATTATGTATTAATAATTATTAAGTAAGTATTAAGGGTGTATTAAGTATTAATAATAATTCTTTCCTGAGTTCGATCCCTGCATGACACCTCGCACCAGAGAGAAGAGCATGTGGACACAGCCCCGAGAGAGACCTGACATCTGCAATGAGGTGGGAGAGCTAGATGCCGGTGAAATTTTAACATGACCCTGCTATAACGGGTGTTCAGCTGTATTTACAATATTGGAGGGTTTAAAGGTTGTGTGGTGGTGGTCATCCTGGAGGCCCAAGCAAACCAGTACTCAAACAACATTGCTAGTCAAAGATGTAACATCCATGTGTGTGGGCTTTACTTGTTCTGTATGTTTGTCCTAACTGCTACACGCAAGGCTGAGAGGTGGGTCAAGGACATATTCGTTTATTATTTTTTCTCCTGTGAAAATATTGTATATGTACATTGTACAGAATAGATGTGACTGCAGCAAAAAGTAGCAGGGTCTAGAGAGAGAAATTGAATGAGAAATGAACGTTTGAGGCTTACAAGCTAACCTGCTTAGTGAGCTGACTGACTAAGATGCAACCAGTGCCATCCTGCACATGACACATCACCATCAGCATTCACTCCATCACCACCATCGTCATAATCATCAGAGCCATTTGCCAACTTACCAGTGGCATCATTACAATTTCCGTTCTTTTGTTACCATTTAGTGGGAATTAAAAAGCACTCATACAGCTTTGCCAGCCACAGATGTACAGTAACATTCATGTGGGTAAAGTGCTTGGAATGTTCTATGCATGTCCTAAGTTAACTATTTTATCTGTGACACAAGAATGGGAGGGAGGGCCCAAAGACATACTCCTTTTATTTTCATATTTCCAATATGGAAAACTTGTACTGTATATATATAAACAAAATATATCGTGCGCAACTAATAAACCTCTAATATTATCAGTGATACAATGTGTATTAACATATACCCTTCTAATTTTTACTCAACTGGTAAAACCACAAAAAAACCACAGTGAGAAAAAAAAAATATATTTTTTTTTTACATAACCGTGTAATGTGATGTAGAAAGCGTCTGCTGCTATTAAACAGGGGGTGCCGAGCAGGGCCCTGATGAAGTAGTTGTGACTACGAAACATGTTGGATAAAATTGGTCCAAGTGTTTTATTGCTACTCTATCATATGTGTGCAATTTGGGCACTTTAGAGACTTTTTTCCGCTTTTGCTGTGTACTTTTGAAATCGCCACTGTGACGTCACTCAGCAGTGTCCCGCAACGGAGCAACCGCGCGACATATTGGAGTTTCATTCCCAGTCAGCCAGTTCACCCCTGCTTGTGGCTGCACTAGACGGAGAGCTCTGTGAACCACCCAGGTCCTCACTGATCAATCCGGGGACCCTCCCAGTGCGTCTGCAGGCTGCAGATTGCTCGATCCGTCTGGAGCCCAGCTGAACAGAGGGGAGTTTCCCACAGAGACGGTGACCAAATGCAGAGGTGTTCCTAGGAAGGAAAAGCATTGCTGCTGCTGTCCGAGACGCCTACCAAGGGAAACATACTCCTGACTCCTGTATGAGCGGCCGCCGAGTGGTAACTTGTGTGTTTAACACACTCAATGTTTATGTCCTAATACCTTGATGTACGCAGAATATTTATCCCCTATTTTAATATACACTTGTTACTTTCATACTTCACTATTTGCGTTGTGCGCTGTTTTTTGTCTCCATAACTGTATATATATATATATATATATATATATATAGAACAGTGTTTTGTGACTGATGCCACAGCAGAAGGGTCTTGTGAGACTGTTTTTGCTGAACGAAAGAGCAAGTGCTCAAGATTACAATGTGAACATTTTATATTTAGATTGAGATAGAAACAGCATAATTCATGCATCTCCATCTCTGACTTTTTGAGACTCGAAAACTGGATTTCCCAAAACAAACTGTTTTTAAACACTGACAAGACTGTAACAATGGTATTTGGGACCAAGACTAAATTTTTAAAGCTTCCAGTGACTGAGCTCCTGATCAGAACCAACGCTAACACCACCCTAACCCCTGTCACTAGTTTTAAATACCTGGGCTTATGGTTTGACTCCCACTTAACATTCGGGATGCACATTGATACCCTGACAACCAAGACCAATGCCAAACTAGGGGTACTTTACAGGAACAAATCCTCCCTAAGTCTCCTGGTCAGAAAGCGTATCGCACAGCAGATGCTAATGCCAATTATTGACTGTGGAGACATAGTATATCGCTCGGCACCTCAAACCCACCTTAGCAAACTTGACACCCTCTACAATTAAATTTGTCGTTTTGTTCTCCAATGCAACTACAACACATTTCACTGCGATATGCTCAAAGAACTAGATTGGTCATCACTAGAGTCTAGGCGCAAAGTTCACCTTTCCTGTCTTGCCTTTAAATTCTTCATGGGCAAGCTACCCAGCTATCTGAACAAGCTCCTCACCCCTACCACATGCAGCACCTATCACCTGAGATCAGACTCCAAAAGACTGTTCATGGTCCCAAGGCTCAACAAAGTATCCGGACGTTCCTCCTTCTCCTTCCGTGCACCCCAAAACTGGAACAACCTACCAGAGACTCTCACATCCTCCACCAGTTTAAGTTCTTTCAAATCTAAGGCTGTCTCACATTTTAATCTGGTCTGTAACTGTTTCATACGCCCATAATATATATATTTTCTTTAACTGTGCACGCAATGTCTTGTATGTAATGTATACCCTGTTCATTTATGTAACTGTATTTGTAACCAAGTATTATTTGTTTTACTCTGTGCCCAGGACATACTTGAAAACGAGAGGTAAGTCTCAATGTATTACTTCCTGGTAAAATATTTTATAAATAAATAAATAAATCTCCAAAATACAGTAGTCAGTTTGAATATTCTTTCTATCAAAATGTCCTAAATGTCTTACATCTAATGTCATCCAACAAGTGTTTATTCATGGAATGGAATAGCCAATCCATATTATTTTTTATTTAAAATGTGTAATTTAATGGTCTTTTTTTCTAAATGTCCTCCATCTAAGGGCCTGCTTCTATATGTGCAGAAGAGGGCTGATTGGGCCGATTTCAGACAAAATTACCTACCGTATTGACTTCAATCAATAAATATTTAATACTTGAATGATTTGGAGTGCTCAGAGTTCTCTCATCATCTGTAGATATAATAACACAGTTAGATAATGTCACTGTATGGTATACTCATAAAGGAAATTAACTGAAAAAAGAGTGAGGAAGTATTTCTCATTGTCTTATATTGAGTATAATAAGAAGAAGTGATGTTCTTTTTTTTATTTCAAAGCAAATTTCATGACATTAACACATCTCTAGCAAATGGCATCATGTAAAATGGTCCTTTATATGCTGCAAAATTTTCAAAAAAGTCCGTCAAAAGTCACCAAATTTTGTGCTAATTTGGCAAAAATGTCTAATTCTTGAGCAATGTGAACTTTGCGCACATTTCTAGAAAAAGCTAAATTAAGGAGAAACCTGTGGAAAATATTGCTAAACAAATTTGGAGACATTCGCATAACTCTAATAGTAAGTCACTATTGTAGGTCCTTATTGCCAAGACCAATTATTACTTACAATATACAGTTATAACATTTTAGTAGCAGGTCCTTGAGGCAAACATGAATGTTATTTTTTTGTAATTCGTCCTTTAACAATTTTTTGCATATATTACGAGTATTGTATAAAAAAAAAGAAAGAACTGACATTTATGGTTTTATTGCAGGTTAAGGTGCTTAGCTTATTTTCCTTGACCTGATGTCAGCAGCCCTTGCCCTGTGTAACTTGCTGTTAAAAAAAAATGTGACTATAGAGGAAGTTGTCGGTTTTTTTTGTTTTTTTATGGGAAGGCATGACAGGTCTTTTTATATATACATTTCTGCTCTGAACTACAAGTATATCATTATTGCTGCCATTCCTAAGACGTATGACTGCAGCAGATGAACTACTGGTTAAGAATGTCTTTTCCCATAGGCATTTTGCTTCAGTTACAAGACATCTCTTGTCTTTGATGCAATTTAAAACCAAAAGCAAACATTTTCCATCCATGGGGCATTCATAGAGATCAACGGAAAGATTCTATATTTACAAATATACTGTCTACAAGCTCTATTTCATGTAGCTACGCATGACCTCAAGTATGTTGCTTTTTAAAATATATTTGAGGGCAGGTGAGGTAATCAACAGATTGCAAAATAATATTAATATATGGATTTATTATTTACAAATGCTATTGATTTTCTTAAATTCATCTATGCATTCATAAAAATAAGTATTTAGCTTTTTGGAAGAAATTAGCTGCAGTTCAACTAAACTCTAAGAAGCTTTCTTCATCTAAGCACCTTTGTAATACTGCTGGACAGTTCTCAGCACAATTTAGAATATTCTGCTGTAGATTACCTGCAGTCCCTATCCTTTTTACAAGTGTTTGTCAGATATGTGAATTATACTGTATTAACATTTTAATTGAGCTGAGACGGTAAGATTATAATACGGAGAGGATAAAAGTCACAATCATAATGTACTAGGAAAACGCTATATTTTATACCGCTTTGTGGAATGAGCGATTAAACGTAATAGGATAAAGATTAATAACACGGAATGAAACACGGTCAAAACAAAATTTGAAATACCATAAATTTGTGGATTTTGTCATCAATATGTCCTAGTATTCTCAAACTTAAGTTAAAAACAGAAATGTTTGTCCAATTTAATTCTCACACTATTGTGTGACGAGGTTGTCCAGAAAGTCCTGCGATTGTCTGTCACAATGATCAAGCACGGTCTTGAAGTCAAAGAAATAATATAAATACTGAATACCACTTCAACCAGTGGCAGATTTCTTATTAGGCCCATTAGGCCCGGGCGGCAAAATTTTGGGGCGTCAAAAATTTCTACCCCCATATGCATTTGCCATGCTCTCTGGCTTATCAGACCTAATGGGAAGTCATTTACATGTGTCGGCCTCCTCCTTGCTGCCACCGTTCATCTCCTTTGGAATCCCAGGGTCAAGTGACGCCACGAACACCCCAGTGTGATGTCACACGGTGTCTCAATACCATGGCAACATGACGCCATTTGCCGTCAAGTTGATGATGTCTGCAGCATCATTTGACGCTGGGATTCCAAAGGCGATGTAGGGCGGCCGACACATGTAAGTGCCATGGGGCGGCGGATTTTCTAATCCGCTGCTGACTTCAACTCAAATTATTTAAGATTTGTAGAGGAAAAAAGAGAGAGAGACTGATGATGGATGAGGGGAGAAGCAGTGGAGAGAGGGAGAAAGGTAAATAAATATAAGGCCCAGATTATTTAGGCCCAGGCAAAGTCTCCTGAGCCGTGAGAGGAATTTAGGGCAGATTTAGAGGCTATAACATATTAGAATCATGCAGTTGCTGGACTTGTTAAGATTTTATTTATTTATTTATTTATAAAATGTTTTAACAGGAAGTACTACATTGAGAGTTACCTCTCGTTTTCAAGTATGTCCTGGGCATAGAGTTAAAATGACAAATAATACATGGTTACAAATACAGTTATATAAGTGAGCAGGGTATACATTATATATGTAACACAGTTTCCCCCTCACCCCCTCAATCGCAGTGTGGTGCTTTACCTGTTAGGATCACAGGAGGCCTGAGCATCTGCCAGTGAGAGCCTGGGGTGTATCCTCTGGAACGATCTTACATAAACAGTGCCTCCACCTGTGTAGGATTCAAAGAGTAGAATGACCACTGACACAGGACCCGCATATAGTAATGACATACACGGAGTATATATATATATACACAGTTTACTATAGGGGCAGATAACACAATACAACAAACATAAACAATATGACAGTGTCCTTCTATGACGCTAATAGGCACAACTACTCGTCGTCTCGCCGGGCCTTAAGCCCACACCTTATTCCCACCCAACACTGGGTACCCAGAGTCCCAGGAGTCCCACAACTATAGGCGTGATCAATGCCTGTGTAAACCGGTATGGTGGTGCACTTGATGACTTGACTGTACCTGTCGGATGTGTCCACACCCGGGCACGCAGATGCTTGACTTGGAATCCCTTGCTCCAGGAGATGATCCAAGATGCCTCCGCCTCAACGGTGGGTGGCTCCCGCAGGGAGAGATCCACCTTTATAATGTCTCATCTCTGCTAACGCAGAGGATGTTTCACCTTCACAGCAATGGCCAGGATAGTTACGTTTCCTGGCTGGACCCTCACTTGTCTGGGTTCTACAGGACCCTGTCCCTATCTAAGGGGAGTTCCTGCAGCAACCACAAGCTGAGGTGAGTTGGGGCCTAAGGGGGATGTCCGGCCTAGTGAAAGGAGCCACTTGCTCCCTACACATACCCACCCTCCCCTGTCTGTGACCCAGCTCCCACTGATTTCCTGGGCTAGTGCGCAACAATATATCTTTCCCTTCAGGGGAAGCTGTAAGCCCTATTGGCTCCCTGGCATCAGGTGACCTGTATACCCCAAAGCATCCTGGGACTTGTAGTCCCTTGCAGCCCTATTTTGCATTGGGGCCGCGTGCAATCTTGTAATGGCCGCCGCAACAGCTAACTGCGCCTGTGCTAACTCTGGGAGGCCCTGTGCTCCTGAAATGGCTGCCGCGTGCATTCTAAGCATGCGCGACCTCGCGTCAACCGTGACATGGCCGCTGACACTCCTATCACTGTACTGTGCATGCACGACTACACTGCGCATGCGCGAGCTCCTGCAAGATGGCGGCATCCTGTAACTGAGGCCGCTGGGAGCCCTGGGCGACGCGACCGCCCCCGCAGCTCCCCGACATACCACGGGTTCCCGTTTTCCTGCGGAGGTAAGGGGGGCCAGGGGGAAGCCTGCTAC
This sequence comes from Ascaphus truei, assembly GCA_036426205.1. Taxonomy (NCBI): domain Eukaryota; kingdom Metazoa; phylum Chordata; class Amphibia; order Anura; family Ascaphidae; genus Ascaphus; species Ascaphus truei. The sequence goes on along the minus strand of WSYH01000459.1, from coordinate 85,809 downwards.
ATATATAATACCAAAACCTAAATAAATATGGCTGCTAAGCCCCACTCACTTGGAGACATTGGTAGAACTCGTAAAAGATTAAGACGACCCTTTTTTTCCATGATAAGACCTTTTGATGTCTACATGGAAACCAGGTTGGTGAGAATAAACAGCCGAAGTTTCCATGTAAACAATAAACTGCTGGCTTTAAGCCTTTGAAAAAAAAAAAAAAAAGTGTGTGTGTGTGACAAAAACAACAAATGGAAATACAACTGTATGCTCATTTGCATGTCTTAGGCAGGTCTGCAACCCCACCTTTCACCATTATCACCCAGCACTTCCACTGCAGCAAGGGATTCTGGGAAATGACATGCAAATGAGCACACAGTGCCACTTCTTGCTTCAAAAACCATTTTTAACATGGTTCCCTATAGGCTTAAGCTTGCTGCATGGTCACAGCTTTGAGCACAGCCAGGGTTAAGATGCATAGCCAGAAAACCCACCCACAGACAGCTGTTTCAACCTTAATGGGTCTCATCAGTGTGAGGTTGGTTAACTGGCTATGCAAAGAAGCAATAAGGATGTGGTTTACCATACTGACTTAAGTTATGGTGAGTAAAAAAAAGTGACAAAAACCCTCCACAGCATATGGAAATACAACTGTATACTCATTTGCATGTCTTAGGCAGGTCTGCCACCCCGCCTTTCACCGTTATCACCCAGCACACAACACTTCCATTGCAGCAAGGGATTCTGGGAAATGACATGCAAATGAGCACAAAATGCTTTTTGAAGCAAAAAGTGGCACTGTGTGCTCATTTGCATGTCATTTCCCAGAATCCCTTGCTGCAGTGGAAGTGCTGTGTGCTGGGTGATAATGGTGAAAGGCGGGGTTGCAGACCTGTCTAAGACATGTAAATGAGCATACAGTTGTATTTCCATTTGCTATATGCTTTGCTGTGGAGGGTTTTTGTCACTTTTTTTTACTCACCATAACTTAAGTCAGTATGGTAAACCCCATCCTTATTGCTTCTTTGCATAGCCAGTTAACCAACCTCACACTGATGAGACCCATTAAGGTCGAAACAGCGCTTCTCGGCCTTTTGGCTAAGATCAAGTGTAGGGTCTGTCCTGTGAAGGATGGCCCTATTTGCATCACTTGGTCTGGTCATGGGCTGAGAGGGCGGATGCAAAGTAGCCCGGGCTTTTTAATCTTGCACCCCAGGCCTGGATAACCTGGGGAGCATCACTTGCTGCACTGTGGTTGGTCGTTTTGGGCGTCCGGCCTCCACTTACGAGCACTTGATCTGCACTGATTTTTTTGCACCGTCCCCTATTTTTCCCGCACTTTGGCCCCCCTTATTGCCTTCCGCTGAGGGGACAAGCCAATTATTTTTTCACCCGCCTGGCCTTGCACGGGGCCGGGCGTGCACTCGTGCACACCCTTTTTGTGTCTGTACGTCTGAGCACCTCCTGCACTGCATCACACAGAGCACCGGAGCACTCGCACCATGGATTTTTGATGTTTCGGTTTGTGTTGGGTTATCGTCACCCCTCTCTCCGGAGAGCAAAGACTGAGTGCTGGCTAGTAGTCGCCATCCCTTCGGGGGAAGATTGCGGTGGGTTAGTAGGCGTCAGCCGAACACCCTAAAGACTTGGACCCTCCTGTGGCGTCAGCTGCATTAGGAGGGAACAGGATGGACGTCGGATTCTTCGGATGACGACGTCAATGTAACAGCAGGACTCCAAGGCTTCGGCTGGAGAGGACTGCTTATGGCACGGACTGGCCTACTCTCCGGAGCGGACTTCGTCACAAGTTTTAGAGCACCTGATCTCACAGCGTGGATCACGAGCACGGTTTTTGAGGTGGAATCACTTTTTCACCACCCGGGCTACAAAAAAAAAAAAAAAAAAAAGCTGTCTGTGGGTGGCTTCTCGGCCTTTTGGCTAAGATCAGGGCGATATGAATGCTCCTCTCGGCCTGCACAGCTATGACCAAATGCAGTACCATCCTATCTGGGGCTTCAGTAGGAAAGGTCTGTGGCAAGCATTTGGCCCTCTAGCTCGTTGAGAGGTGGTGTCCAGGCCCCGGACCACAGAACCCCTGAGCCTTCGGGCTAAGGGGGGATGGTATTCGAACAACCAGCCCTTCGGGGCTGGGGTGCACCCGCACAACCCTCGAAAGAGGGGAGATGACGCGAACTCCCTTGCGGGCCTCGGGTCAGAGGGAGGAAGAGACGGATGTCCTGAATCCTACCGGAGGAAGGCATCAATGTCCCTGGAGACCTATGCTTTCGGGCTTAAATCTTCAGGGAACCCGTACCGAGGGCGGGTCTGACTTCGGTTGGACAGTCCAAGGGCATGCACCCGAACCACTGAAGTGGATTGGGATCTGATGAACGAGAGGGGAGGGTCTCCCCCAACCCTCTCGGGAGGGTGAAAAAAAAAAGCTGTCTGTGGGTGGGTTTTCTGGCTATGCATCTTAACCCTGGCTGTGCTCAACGCTGTGACCATGCAACAAGCTTAAGCCTATAGGGAACCATGTTAAAAATGGTTTTTGAAGCAAAAAGTGGCACTGTGTGCTCATTTGCATGTCATTTCCCAGAATCCCTTGCTGCAGTGGAAGTGCTGTGTGCTGGGTGATAATGGTGAAAGGTGGGGTTGCAGACCTGCCTAAGACATGCAAATGAGCATACAGTTGTATTTCCATTATATATATATATATATATGTGTAGAGGTATCAGTACCGTGTTAGCCGTGCTTCAATAATCAAAAAATAAATAGATGACACCGTTCTGTGGCTAACGAAATGCTTTTATTTGTGCGAGCTTTCGAGATACACTGATCTCTTCTTCCGGCGATGTTTAAGTATACCTTTTGCTTGCTTCATTCATTGTAACATTGCCGGAAGAAGAGATCAGTGTATCTCGAAAGCTCGCACAAATAAAAGCATTTCGTTAGCCACAGAACGGTATCATCTATTTATTTTTTGATTTTATATATATATATTTATATTGCAGAAGGCAATGTCCCTCAGGGCAATAGGAATCTTACATGAAACATTTTTAGACCATGTTTCATATAAAGAAATGTGGTCATAAAGAAATTAATTTGTCCCAATAACGCCAGTGCAACATTGTATATACTGTAGATGGATTTTACAAGAAACTCTGGGCTTTGAGAAAGATGAATAGAATCCAGGCCGATCACTGCACTTTTGTAAATTATTTTGTATATTATTGGAAGGTCAGTCTAGTCCAGGAGTGGCCAACTTCAGTCCCCAAGGGCCACCAACAGGTCAGGTTTTATGGATGTCCCTGCTTCAGCACAGGTGGTTCAGTCAACGACGTCCTTGAGGACTGGAGTTTGCCACCCCTGGTCTAGTTTATTCAAAGAAGCTTGTGTTTTTTTCTTTGAACAATACAATGTCGAACTACTGTAGCTGAATATTTTAGTATGCGTCTTGGATTAGTTTATAATATACAAGGTGATTAGATTTATTTTTTTTCTTCCCAACAGAAACCGTAATAATCATTTAAAAAAAAAAAATGCTTCCAGCGCTTGGAATTGGGGAGATCAGATTGAAGAAAACAATGATTTCTCTTGTGTTTTATGCTTGTCTCAGGCACATGCAGATGTAATCTTTAATGTTTATTCTTTGGTCCATGGTACATTCTGTACTAGTGTACAGTACTTTTTCCACTGAGCTGATGAGGTGAGAATTATTTTACAGGTCCATATTTACAATAATTTATGTTATTGCAGCTTTTTAGGATTAAACAACTAGTAATGATCTGCAGGACTACAGACAGATTTCCCGGGGCTCAGGACAAGAGTTATGACTGCCCCCCCTCCCCCCCTGGCAGTGGTCTTGCGAGCCGTCCCCCCCATTTTACACCTTGAGAGCACTCTCTATTTCCCCCCTTCTCACTCTTACCCCCTCACCCCTTCTCTTACAGTCCCCCTCTCCATCAATTACCCCATTCTCACTCAATCCCCTGTCCTCACAATCATTCCCCCACTCACACACACAATCCCCATCCCCCAAAATACAAGCCCCTCCACCCCAAATACCTACAAAAAAACCCCCCCCCCCCCCCAAACACCCCCCCCCCCCCCCCCGTCCCCCAAATACATTTTTAATAAAGCTAGCTTGGGGATGGTCTCAGGCCCGGCTGCCGGTCCTCTCGCTACCGCGGGACCCCGGCTCTCCCCCAGCTGCGGGCCTCCCTCACTGACTGTCCCACACCAAGCTTCTGATGTCAGCATGCGCCAGGCCTCCCTCTCATACCGGTGTGCGCTGGAAACTGAGTAATCCAAATGACATGGAAAACAATCTTTATTAATCGGTATACAATATAAATGTGAATACAAATACGTAAAAATACTTGCATATTTAAACATTTTAAAATATGACAAATTGTATATATTTTTTGAAATCAGTGTAGTAGTGTAATATGATAATACTGACAGAAATTATTTTATTTATTATTACAACTTCTTATGCATCCTCTTTCCTTCCCCCTCTTTCCTTTTCTCACCCCTCTTTAATTTCACTTCCCACCTCTTTCCCTTTCTCCTCTGCCCCTCCCCCCCCCTTTTCCCCCTTTCTCCCCTGCCGGATCGAGCAGAATCCTTATATTCCCCTGCTCCCTCCTTTCTCCCCGTCCCTCCTCTTTCCCTCTCCTCTTCCCCTTTCTCTCCTCTCCTCTCATCCCCTTAACAATGCCTACCAGGCTTCAGTGGAGGAGGACCGCTGGAGTGGAGTAGGGCGGTGGCAGAGGAGTTGGATGGCGCGAGTGAAGCAGAGCGGCAGAGGAGGAGGACGGCCGGGTTGGAGCTGCGCTGTAGCAGCGGCAGACACCGGAAGTCAGTGACGACTTTCGGGTCAGACCGCTGGGGCGCGCTCCTTCCAGATCGTCCTGCTGAGTTCCCGGTGTCTAACTTCTATGCCACCCTGCTCCGTCTCCGTCCTCTTCTCCCGCCGCCGTCCTCCTCTGCCACCATACTCCTCTGCCACCATCCTGCTCCCGCTGTATCCCTTACAAAAAAAAACTTGAACACCCCTACTGTAGGTACTCCAAATAATCAATAATCCTTATAAATGGGAAAATATTTAACGTTAAAGTCTAAAATAATTTAGTTGACAAACAAAAATGTTTTTCTCGGATTTTGGAAAGGCTTGAGTCCACATTTATGGAGAGGTCCATCCTAAACTTCCTTGGGCCTTTCGTGACTGGGATAGAACAACATGGCAGATCTAAATCAGATCAATCCTAAATCCCATTGTAATGTCGTTGCCCTAATTTAGGAAGGAGAACCAATCATCCTCGGGGATGAGACTAGCAGGGGGTTCTGGCAGCAGAAGAAGCAACTATTGCGTCTTCCTGATACCGTGGCAAGACTAACATGTTTATCATTTGAGCTTCAACCTATTTATTCCAATGTAGTATTTGTAAGTGGCTTCTGTTTCTTTTGATGTGTTGAGCTATTTGACGCTGGTTGGGGTTGCTGTTTGGGACAGGGTCTGATGTTCCTAGCGACCCACGTCTGGTGATTCATTTACAGTTTACTGAAGCGTTATATTATGTTCTTGCTGAGAGGTCTGTTGAACCACACGACCAAATCTCCTCTATCGCACATTTCCTTAACTCTTCCTTCTCAGGTGGGGTCTTCTTCATCCAGGAGGGTTTTGTGTTGCAGCACATGGCTGCGCTCTGCGAGTGGATTTTTATTATCAACGTTCTCGTCTTTTATGGGACTTTTTCATTTGAATTTGGGGCGATCTCCACAGATACGTTCCTGGTGCTTCTCAAAGCGAGCAGAGCCCCCAAGAGTTACAAGGCCGGCACCAGCACGCCTTCCACACCTCATGCTCACAGCACCTCGGAGAACATGGCCATGATATGACTACACCAGAGCTCTTACATGGACATCATGTGTGACTCCGGAACCCTTTTGGTCCTGGTTAGCGTGAGAACATTTCACGGCACAACAGAGAACAATGATTCAAAAGGGCTGTTCAGATGACCAAAAATATGGGTATTTCACCTAGAAAACAAGTTCTTCTTTTTTTTTTTTTTTTTTTTAAATATGAACTATTCTGATGTTGGTGTGGAAGTTATAATGAAGCAACATTTTGTGTACAGGGCATTGAAACAGCAGCCATATACATTTTTTTTTGTATATTTTTGATATAGTGTATTTCTATAATCTAGATATTCTTCAAAAATGACCAAGAGGCCAAAATAATTCTATGTCAGATGTACAGGTCATGCAATTATTGGAAGACTCCTTGATCTAAGGCCTAGGTTCACTAAACATTTGTTAAAACATGAGTTAATAAAGCACCCTGTTATAAAAAAAAAGCACAAAAAAAAATACAAACATGCAAATCTCCTGATTTTTTTTTTTGACATTTTTAATTTTTTTAATTTTTTTTTTTTTTACAGATAATGCTTTTCGCTAACATTAAATATATTCATAAAAATCAGCACGGTAATTAAAAACATATTGCACATAAAGTAAATGGACATTAATAATACGGTCCATTTAACGCTGGACTTAAAATGTCACATGAGGGGCATGTGATAGGATTTCTTACAGAAACGGTCAACAGTGATACTTTTGTTGTCTAAATAATGTATTAAGAAAATAGTGCAACATTTCAGCCCCAGTCCGGGTCCCTTCTTCAGGCTCTCTATTGTATTTTTTTACAAAAAATAAATTTAAAAAATCCTGAAATGGCATATTTATACATACATGCAATTTCATGTATAAACAACACGCCTGATGAAGGCACCTGAGTGGCCCTGTGAGTTTCCATTCATTTTAAATATTCGTTAGCCAATAAAAGTAAAACTTTTACCAGGGTTTTAAAAAAAATTTTTTTATTATAATATAAACCTTAATTTCTGTTTACAGTCTACAAAACCCTGTGGCAGACATTTATGTGACCCATTTGATGCCAGGGGCTACCAATGCATTGCAAATGAATACCTTCTGGTGCCAAAGGGATTAACACACACCATACACACCCTACAAATAAAATGCAAATCATAAATAACATCCATATGGGCAAAAATTGACCATGTAGTAGTCAGCTAGTCATGGGGTCACCATAACTAGCTGACCACTTGGACTACGAAGGTGTTACATAATGTTAACATTTCAGAACATAGAAATTACTTGAATTACTTATTTGTACGCTCGTTTGCATAAGCCTGCGTTAAAACTATCGCCAAAATGAATGAATTTATCAACTTTTAGTGAATCCAGGCCTACATCTCTTGTTACAATGGGAGTATTGTTTTCATTTGAAAAGGGTGTATAGTGGGAGCTGGGATGTTAGCATGGTAGATTTGAATACATAAACTCCAGTCATCAAGGGCTACCAACAGGTCAGGTTTTAAGGATATAACAGCTTCAACACAGGTGACTCAATCAGTGGCTCAGTTGTTGAGACCCGTGCTGAAGTAGGGATACCTTAAAACCTGACCTGTTGGTGACCCTTGATGACTGGACTTGGCCACTCCTGCTTTATTGAATTGTATCACCTAGGAGGCCTTTTCCGTAACGTCAAAAAGAAATGTTGGTTGATAGCTAGACCACAAATCTATAAAATAAATATAGCAATGTTTGATCACACTTTACAGGACCAACTACGCACTGGCAAAGCTTGAAAAGTTGACGCACTACTTTTTGTGAATCGAGCAAATATATCAACTTCATGATAGAAGTACCAAAGAAATGTTTGTATTCTCCTTCTAATCAATTTCCCAGCGTTTCAGGTTTGGGTTTGCCCCGCACAGCAATTCACACGACGTGGTGTAGAGCAGTATGGAGTATGAACGACACATTTCCAAATTGGAAAAATTCACCGCCTAGAGAAATGAACCCACAAAAGAGAAGATGATTTGTCCCTCAGCAGTAATTGCAGAACACCATGTTACCGCTAATGGTTTGCTACCTGCTCCAAAATGTCAATAGAGAATAAACTATTATTTTTGTGCTCCTTAGCAATGACTGTTTTTACCAGTAGGAGGGTCACTCGATCAGCGTGTTACACTCTGCCAGGGTATGTGTGTCCCTGTTAACAACATACACATTATTGCAATTAATCTAAACACTCAGGCATGTAACAATTTGTCTAGCATTTTTAATGTTTGTTTTGTATTTTAAGACCTTTTTTCACCTTTTATATTTGGACCCAACAGCAAAAAGCCCATTGTATTGCATATTCCATGGCATTTATCATACTGCTTTTGTCAGCGGATAGTTAAGGGATCATATTTGCTGGTAGAATGCTGCAAGGACTTGGCATGCATTATAGGGCAGGGGGCTCAATTCCAGTCCTCCCTCAAGCGCTCTACAGCAGGTCAGGTTTTCAGGATATCCATGCTTCAGCACAGGTGGCTCAATCAGTCCCTGTTTCAGCACAGGTAGCTCAATCAGAGGCTCAGTGATTGAGCCACGTGCCAAAGCTGGGATATCCTGAAAACCTGACCTGTTGGAGGGGGGGGGGGGTGAGAGGCTTGAGGACTGGAGTTCAGCACCCCTGTTATAGGGCATTTAATTTACCATGCTGAACAATTTTCAGTCCTTCAGCCCCGGAAGGGCTAAGTGCTGTGTGTCGTTGGCCCATTTGGCAACAAATCCATTCTGAGAGTCAGCAATTTGTATAATATAGTCAAACAGAAGCTGTTCCCTGGCAGTGATGGGGTTAAGTAATATATTGTTTAAAGGGGAGGGGTGACCTACAAAATGACTACACAGTGCAATATACTACAAGTGTTATTGGCTTTTAGTAATCCACAATATTACATAAACATAAATGCCTCTACATTTCCTCGTGCATCCTCCCTCTGAATATTCCATCGCCTGAAGATCAAACCCATGTTACTGCTGACAAATGTTCTCCCCATGACGCTGTCATCTCAGCTGAGTTTTCTGCACAGAGATTCTTTGTGTTGTTCTTGGCGCTGTTTTATAATCAAAGGGCTTCGGTGTTCCTTGCAGCTGCAGAGCAGCCATCTAACTGCAGGTAATGTCAATCCAGCTGTGTGCTGTTCCCAATATGCCTTCCTCCATAAACATTCCGCTGGGAGGATCAGGTTTCTGCAATGGGGAGATTTGGTGAGAAGGGTCATAAAAATAATTGGTATAACATCGTTTACTTTAATCTGCAACTAGTTCCCTTTTCATTGAAGATATATTTAAGGTTAAAAGCGTATATATATATATATATATATATGTATGTATGTATGTCTTTATTTATATAGCGCCATTAGTGTACATAGCGCTTCACATTAGTAATACACGTGACAATCATATAATTAACAAATAATACAAATAACAGATCATGGGAATCAGTGCTTCAAACATAAAAGTAACATTTCGGAAGAAGAGTCCCTGCTCCGAGGAGCTTACAATCTAATTGGTCGGGAGAACATACAGAGACGGTAGGAGGGCGTTCAGGTAAGTGCGCCTGCAGGGGGCCAAGCTTTATGTATTGTGTATAGTATTAGCCATGGTGCTACTCATATGCTTCTTTAAGCAAGAGTGTCTTAAGGTGGGTCTTAAAGGTGGATAGAGAGGGTGCTAGTCGGGTACTGAGGGGAAGGGCATTCAAGAGGTGCGGGGCAGTAAGTGAGAGGTTTAAGGCGGGAGAGGGCTTTAGATACAAAGGGGGTAGAAATAAGACATCCTTGAGCAGAACGCAAGAGTCGGGATGGTGCATAGCGAGAAATTAGGGATGAGATATAAATAGGAGCAGAACAGTCTAAAGCTTTAAAAGTGAGCAGTAGAATTGAGTGTGAGATGCGTGATTTGATAGGAAGCCAGGAGAGGGATTTCAGCAGCGGAGACGCTGAGACAGATTTCGGAAAGAGTAGAGTGATTCTGGAAGCAGCGTTTAGGATAGATTGTAGGGGAGACGGGTGAGAGGCAGGAAGGCCGGACAGCAGGAGGTTACAGTAATCGAGACGTAAGAGAATGAGGGCCCGAGTCAAAGTTTTAGCAGTCGAGCAACTGAGGAAAGGGCGTATCTTTGTTATATTGCTGAAGAAAAAGCGACAGGTTTTAGATACGTTTTGAATGTGAGGGGCGAATGTGAGAGAGGAGTCGAGTGTGACCCCTAGGCAGCGTGCTTGGGCTACTGGGTGAATGATCGTATTTCCAACAGTAATGTGGAAGGAGGTAGTAGGGCCAGGTTTGGGATCAAGCATGGGGAGTACTGTTTTTGCCATGTTAAGTTTCAGTCGGCGGATGACCATCCAGGATGATATCCCAGAGGGACATTCAGAAACTTTGGTCTGTACAGCAGGTGTAAGGTCAGGGGTTGAAAGGTAAATTTGTGTGTCGTCAGCTTAGAGGTGATATTTAAACCCAAAAGATGTGATTAGTTCACCTAGAGAGGGTGTGTACAGAGAAAAGAGAAGGGGTCCCAGGACAGAGCCCTGGGGTACCCCCACAGAGAGATCAGATATATATATATATGTGTGTGTGTGTATATATATATATATATATATATATATATATATATATATATTTATATATAATCAGTCCCTGCCTTCAGCACAGGTGGCTCAATCAGTTGCTTAGTCTTTGACTGAGCAACTGATTGAGCCACCTGTGCTGAAGCTGAGAAATCCTGAAAACCAGACCGGATGGGAGGGGGGGGGGGTTATTCAGCACTATAAGTGAGCCCCCTTGATCTAGGAGCAGACTTCAACTAAACAATCTGAAACCCCACTACTAAAAAAGATGCATTAAAAAATTCCATAAATACCTAAATGATGTTGGATAAATGTGCTGGGTGGCTAGTGAATACATGTTTTATTTTCGCTTACCCCTTGTGATATTGTGCGGAGCTCTCTTAGCTGAACTTCCATTGGTCGCTCATGATCTACACTAGATCACAAGTAAAATGGAATTGGTTTAATATATAGCCGTGTGTGTCCTGCACTACGGACCTTTAAAATCATGATATGGTTGAGATGCATAGCGTAGGGTCGCCAGACGTCTCGTAGATACGGGATTGTCCCTTATTTCATTGACTTGTCCCAGAAAGGTATTTCGGGACGCATTATTATCCCGTATTTTAATGCCTTACTTATTAGATTAGCGCCCGTCTTTCCTGCCCGCCAAGTGCAGAGATGGCAAAGCCAAAGAATATAGCGGTCAGGCGCGAGATACCATTCGGCTCCAAGCATTTGCAAATCATTCTTCGCTCATTATGACGTCACACTTTTATACTGGATTTGGGCGTCCCATATTAATAAAATGTTAATGTGCCAACCCTAGTATAGCGACTATGCATAAAGGAACATGTTTACTAAGCAGTGCCCTGCCGTACGTGACATTCTGGTGCTAGAAGACCCTTCACAGTCCATTTACTTGGATGGGGGCCGATGATTTGGTTTCTTGTGCTGGAAGGTGTCAAGTAGAGATGTATGAATGTCTTCAAATTTGGTTCACAAATCATTTAGCAGTTCTCTTACTATTCCAATTTTTGCTAAAAAACAAAAAATTGTTAAAGTTCAGATTCCTCCAACTTCCGCAGAATGATGTGCTACTTTTGGAAAGGTTTAGCGAAAAAATGTCCGTACAAAAAGGACAACGTGACTATGAACATTGCCTTTTAATACTGGCCAAACTTGCCCTGGTGAAGCTTGCTGGTTTTGTGAACTTTTAAGTGAAAAACCCCCAGAAAATGTTGCGTATCTCTAGTCTTAAGAAACAGCACTGCTTAATAAACATGGGCCAAAGTGACTATAAACGTAATATCACCACATGTCAAATCTGTTTTGCCTATGGTAATACCACTAGCTTGGGCACACACCTTGTATGTAAAGGTTAATTTTTATACTACAGTACGTCATTAAGAATAAACTGATAGTAAATGTAAAAAAATAAATGGCTACTCGCATTAAGCAGCTACGTTTTCTGAGTGTCCGCGGGACTAATTTAGGACCGGTTTTATCTGTGATTAATGTGCCATTTTATACTGCTGGGGTATAGTGCTGCCTGTTTATTTTACCAGCCAAAGTGGTTAAGTATTTATTATTATTATTATTTATAAATGTTTTATCAGGAAGTAATACATTGAGTTACCTCTCGTATTCATGTATGTCCTGGGCATAGAGTTATGATGACAAATAATACATGGTTAAAAATACATAGTAGGTGGCTCTGTTTCAATGTACATACTGCATATATACCAGTTTGTTTAATAGAAACCACCATGGCTCGAGGTGCACCCTTTTAGTGCTGGAGGGGCCAGCGTCCCTTGACACTTTTTAAAATATTAATTTCAGCCCTCTCTGTGCACTGTTCCCCTGTGGCTGATCGCCTACACCTGCAACACCTACACCTGCAACGCCTACATCTGCAACACCTACACCTGCCAGTCCTCCACCTGCCAGTCCTCCACCTGCCAGTCCTCCACCTGCAAGTCCTCCACCTGCAAGTCCTCCACCTGCAAGTCCTACACCTGCAACTGGGTCTTTAAAGGAGAAGTCACAGCTGCTTGTTGGTTTCTGTCTTTTAATCTTACCTAGACCGCTTGCCTCAGAGCTGATCTGTGACCCCGTGATGTCCGAGCACACCCCAGTTCCCAAGATCTTTGTATTTATTTTTGTGCTGATGACCCTGCTGCTATATTGGAACGTCCTGCTGGACAGCCGGTCCGCTGCTTCTTAGCTAAGGTCTCCCTGGGTGTCCGGTAACACAGGTGAGGCTCAGCGAGCCGGCAGGAATTCTGCTTTCCCTTTCTTTAGCTAGGTTTAAAAAGAAAAAGAAGAAATGCACATTTTAACGGTTGGTAATTTTAACTCGGGTAGAACAATCGTTATTTTTTCAGAAGTTGGACATTCCGGAGTGGACATTATACTGGAGGCTGTGCACATGGCACGAAAAAAACAACCGGAATTCTTCTACCACCTGCCTACCATGCAGTATGAAAATGCACAGGGCCATATCACCTAAGCAGTGCTATGCCTGAAGACACCTTCCAACTGTAGACCGCAACGCATAGTTCCTTCCCTTGAATGATCCATAAGCTGCCTGTTTCTTATGGCATAGCGCGCTGTAGCAGCATAGACATCGAAAGTAAGAAAGACTTCTGGGTCGGACCGCTGGGGCGTGCTCCTCCCCGACCGTCCTGCTCTGCCTCCATGCAACTCCTAAGGCCTCGTTCAGGGTGCTGGCTTCGGAGGGAGGGCGTGCTGCCGTGCGTGCTGCCGTGAGAAACAAAGTATTCAATTTGAATACTGGTTGTCAGGGTAGCAACCGCCCTGTCTCCGAAGCCAGGAGTTGAAGCTGACTATAGTTTCAATAAACGAAAATTTCGTTTTTTGGAGCTGCAGCAGCGTCACAGGGACCTAGGCAGCCAATGAAATCATTCTTCAGAATGATTTCATGACTGCAACTTGGATACTTACCCTGCTGTGTGTAACCCCGCCCCCTCCCCAACGCTGAAAAGTCTGCTGGGGGATAAACACAGATCGCCCAGCAAACTGCCACACTGCCTCCCTCACGCCCTCCCTCCGAGACCTGCAGCTGGCACCCTGAACGAGGCCTAACTCCTCTGCTGGCTGCTCCTCTGCTTAACTCTGGCGGCCCGCAGCCGCCGCGTACCGTCATCTCCCCCCGCCTGCCTCTATCTGGGGGAGAAGAGAGAGTCTGCAGGGCCATCGATGGGAAGGGGGGAGAGCGGGTACCCAAGAGCACCGTCCCCCGGGCTGTAGCTACACCACCGGCCACAGCATATTATGTCCTAAAATGAAAGTGGCAGGCCCCCCTGACAGTGAAGGGGTTAACACTAGCAACTCTGCCATGGCTGCGTATACTTTAAAATTCTTGAAACTTCCATATAGATTGCTTTGGGAGACCTTTGCTGCAATCTAGCACATTCCTTGTTGGTTCTCGGTCCCTCTATCTGAGGTTCTGCGAATGTCGGCGACATTTTCTATGCAATTTATTGTTCTACTTTAAATGAATGGAAAGCTCTTTCCGGTTGTAGGCGGTTGGAGCACGTCCGTTCAAATGTTGCCATGGCATTAAAACTCTTAAACCTATTAGGACCCTCAGATTAACCAGGACCAGCATTCCAGCGGGTGTCTGTAATCCGCCAGACTTCCATTCCTTTACATGAAGTGCCCACATTTTTCTGTGCTTTGATTACAGTCCACAATGAGACTATGTCTAGTACATGTGACTTACTTTATAAACTGAGAAAGCTCAGAGGTGTCTGATATGTTTAACCTCCTCACTGCCAGAGGGGCCTTCAGCTGGTGGTGCTCTAATGGTCTGATGGGGAAGGGGTTAATGTAATTGCCTTAAGACAGGAGTGGCCAATTCTAGTCCTCAAGGGCCACCAACAGGTCAGGTTTTAAGGATATCCCTGCTTCAGCACTGGTGGCTCAGTCACTTACATGGTCTGGACATTTTCTATTTTGGACAAAATAATTGTTGGGCTCACTAAAGATGACCTATTTTACTCCAACCTCATGGCTGTGGGGTTTGTTGCTGTATTATTTCCTCAACAATAATAGTCACTTTTTAATGCCGTTATCCAAAGTGTAGCAAACACAGGGTTACACTTTGATATAACCCAGTTCCAATTGGTACCCATGTATAAGGTACCTCAGTCTGACAAAAGCACGATAGATTATACACAGATGGTTCTGCATCAAAATACTAAATTAAACGGGGTCGTTCTGATCTCGGGTGGAAACTGACAATAATGGAGACCATTGTCTGAATGGGACTTACCCAAATTAATGAACCCTGGTATAAAACCTGGCTATAGTTCATACTTTTGGTATTTGCTAAGGTGTAGAGTAATACGGATTTTGAGGTCTACATTTAAAAAAAAAAAATGTATTGTAAATGCCAACGCAAACCTTTAAAAGTTTTATCTACATACAGTATACCATATGGGTTTCCCAAGTTTGTGCCAGTCTCCTAGACATCACACGGAGCTTAAACTGCGGATATTCATATTCTGACTGGGATGCAAAATAAGTATGTGATGTGTCATTTTTTTTAGCTTCCACATTAACGTCATCATTTAATAGATGTTAATTAAAGCAATGAAGTCATGGCGGCTACGTGGATTTGCACTTAAAGTATGTGTCTTGCTGTGTGACACTGTTGCCTGGAGGTGAAGCTGCTATATGCCCCATATATTCGGCTTGCAAAAGCTGGCTATGGTCTGTGCCTTAGCACTGGTGCCTGACCGTACTTGGCCTGTGCCTTACTGTGGTGTCGGGTGCCTTTCCCAAGGAGATTATAAAGTGAATAGAGAATTGCACGCAGAATATTGAAACTGTGTCATGCCAGGTTTTTTTTGTTTTTGTTTCCCCCCCCCCATTCTCCCCCAGAGTGCCTAGATGGAAAAATGCACTCGTTATATACTTTCTCCCCAATGCGCCACTGAAAGATAATGAGAAGCATCAGATTTCACCCTCAGATCTCCCTGACATGAACTTTTATATGCCGGTCAGTATAATATGGGCACCTACTCTTTAAGGCTACGACCCCAGTGGCCACAGTGGCGCGCCCACGGGGAAAAGGCGCGATCTACGGTCAATGGGGGGGCGTGGCCATGATGGGGGTGTGGCCATGACTTCAAAGCACAGTATTTCACTGCCATTGGTCTACACTTCCTGCACTCTTATTGGTCCTCACTATCTGCCCTGCCATTGGCTGCCCGCACACCACATGATCGCGTCGTAGCAAACACAGTCAAAATTCTTGTCTTCCCTGCCAGCGGTTGCGTCATCGCGCTTTGCGCGCCCACACACGCGACTGTGGCCTGCAGCGGCCAATGGGGACCCGGCCTAAGATGTGACCCACATCGCTAGTAATGCTGAAACAGTGAACGGGACAGGGAACGCAGAAGGAAAATCTATAGTGATAAAAGCATGTTTATAATGTTAGCCTTTCTGTATTTCATGGTGGTGACAGAAGTATCTGCCAGTGCTGTAATATGGGTATTCTGTGTGTAGCATTTTTAATTGATAAATGCTTTTCAGTAAAGTACAAATTGCAGAGTGTTTACTTGTTTGGCACGGGGTACTTGCATTAGTGAGTTTTATACTTTAGTACTTGACACCTTTGCTGCCAGACAAGCTTCCTGTGCTGTGCTTTGTAGTTTCACGCCCACCTGGCAGCAAACACAGCTACTTATGGGCTATAGCCTTGGATAATATAATGATTTAGGGCCTTATTCTAGAAATGTCAAAGCAGCCATTCAGGTTATCATTGGCAAAAACCCAGTTGAAGTCCATGGGGATATTTGACTGATGGGTATACAGTATATAGGATTACCCCTGATCTATATTGGCTAAAGAGACTATATTTGTACATTCCACGGAAGGGAGCACGGATAATGGCTAGTTTCATTTATTCCTCTCTAACCTTTCTAGCTATCGCAGGGAGAGAGCCACTACAGTATGTCCGCAAAGTCTCCGAAACTGTGTAACTGGTACTGTTACAGGGAGATTTGCACTCTTCCAAATCAAATTGCAGTATTGTTTGACCAAAATGACCACTGCATCAATGTTATTGGGAAAAATGCAGTTTTAAAGTTTTTTTTTGCATATGTGATAAAAATATGATCCTTCAAATTCCTAGCCTCGGGGTTTAAAAAAGGAAATGCCCAGTCACATTGGCTAGTAAAAAATGTGGTGTTAGAGTTATTGATTGGCTGGTGCAGCCAGCACCACCTAGTTATTGCATCGAAAAGAGTAAGGTGCAAATACTTTATCTTCAATAAAACTGTGGTTACAGAGCAAGAAAGGGTGTACGGCCTCGTCCCGGCTGAAGGCAAGCAAGCGCCCTCTCGCTCGAGCACCGTGCCGTGAGAGCAGAGGCTACTAGTGTCCAGTGTAGTTGCGGGGGGCGTGTCCGTGACTTCACGTGAGCGGTTTGCCCTCATTGGCTGAACCGCGCACGTGACCAGGCAAGCGCGACAAATTCAAAAGAATTTGTCTTGGCAAGCAGCTGAGCGCGGAGCATTGTGTTCGATCGCGCTGAGCACGAGCGCGCATGCGTGCTCAGCTTCACCCTGGATGTGGCCGAAGGCTGCGGCCAGGCTGGGAGCTGGCGCTTGAGCTTCGTGACGTCATGCGCTCTGCTCAGCGATTTCTGGCCAGCTAGTTGCACACACACACGCGTGGGGGGGTTGTTTCGGCGGGCACGCCCATGACGTCACAGAGCTAGTTCACTCACATGACGCATCAGCGAGCAGCCAAATAAAATTTGGATGTTTCACCAAGCAGCAAGCACACGTGCACATGCACGCACCCTCACTCTGGACGAGGGCATTCAGAGTTCGTTCCACCCTGCCCCGCAGCCTTACACAGTGCAGTGCTCAGCACCCACTTTGAGGCCAGAAAAAGGATAACCTGTGCAAATAAATTGGCCAAATTAGTTTTGTTTGGTATGGATGTGCATATATTCTGCAAGGTAACTTCTCTTTGGCTGATGTCACTTCACAGGTTCAATTTATGAACTGATAAAGCATTCAAGCAGCAAAACATGTGAAACCTTATGGTTCTGTAGTATTAGATGGTGACACTTTATTTTTTTATTACTCTTAATGCTATTTTTAATGAGTTTTAAAGCTGCAGTTCAAGCTGCTGTTTTGTAAAAAATATAAATATTTTTTCCCATTCAGTATGTGCATCAATACAATCTGCACACTGACAAGTGATTAGCTAAGCTGCAGATCGATCCGTTCTCCTGTAATCAATCGCTTGCTCGGGGCTATTTAATTCAGTTCTTGCACAGCATTCTGGGCCATGTAGTTCCTGGAATTTCATTGACTGGGCAGTTACTAGATACAATTGGTGCACTGCTAGAGAGAGGGCGAGGCTCAAGATCCAGAGCCTATCAGAAGGGGAAGGGGCTGTCAATTTGTTGCCAATATTCCCAGCAGTTTGAGCTGCAAACTGTAACAATATATAATGTTCCCTTAATAATATAAGAATACATTGTAGCTGCTGAGTTACACTGACTGAAGGATTTATTGAAAGTGAAAAGCGGCCATTTAGTTAGGCACACAATCAGGATTTGTACGGATTTATAACAGGAGAGCCAAACGATTGTCAGCTTAGGTAAGAATGTACAATTATACATTGTCACACGCTTTACATATAAAAAAAAAGGGGGGGGATGTAGAATTGCTTTTTTAAGTCGTCTTAAACTTGAGTTATGGGCTTTACCGGGTTTATTGCCACTATGGAAAGCAGAAATTTCATATCACGGCTCCAATGGGGAAAGAAACATGGAGAAATACAGACTATCTTCATTAACCTCTTCACTCCCACATGGGTTCGCAGTGTACTGCTTTTCAATGTATTTCAGTCTCTTGCATGAGTGTAAGGGATATTTGTTTCCTGTAGCTAGCAAAGGTTAAACATGACTTAATTTCTGCGCAATCAGGCTCTTATAATGTAATTTTTTTTATTTATTTGCTTGTCGTGCACCAAAATCTGCTTCACCAGCTGGGCACATCATACATTGGTTACATGTCAGACAAGGACTCTGGGTAATTAGCATGTAATTGAGCACTCAGTGTGTCACCTTTTTTACATTTGTCAATTTTGAACAGGGATAATTGACCTGCTGTATCACACAGCTGGTCCACCACAGCCTGAGATGTAGTACAGAATCAGAAAACCCGCCCAGAGACAGCTGTTTCATCCTCTATTTGTGCTTGGCCACTGATTCCGCATTGTGAAGCTGTGTATGGTCACACACCAGACATTAAAGGTTAGGGTGCCTTTAAAATAGTGGACCCCACCCCTGTACAAGGATGCTTTTTTGCTGTATGTTGTGCGTGCGCGTGCACGTGTTTGTGGGGGGATTTATAGCCACTTTAAGGCCGCGTCCATGCTGCCCCTCGCGAGCACAAGACAGAGCGCCATATTGTTGCGCTTGCTTGCAGCACAGGCGATTCCTGGACTGAGCTGTTGCGTGCAGGGTGGGGGCAGGGGGGGGGGAGCTGGCTCGTCCTCATTGGGTGAACCACTCACATAACCCGGCTGTCACGCCACAAATACAAAATAATTTGTCTTGGCAAGCAGGTCTCCGGCCAGCGCTCACGTGCGCGCCGTACGTGATCACATTACCCCAACGTGATTCATTGCGCAGCTCTCTCATGCAAGTAGCACGGACACGGCCTAAACTTCTGATTTAAGCAGAATTTCTGCTATAAAAAAATATATACATAAAGGGTTATTTTACAAGTTTCATATGACCGTGTGTGTGTGTGTGTGTGTGTGTGTGTGTGTGTGTGTGGGTGTGTGGGTGTGTGTGTGTGTGTGTGTGTGTGTGTGTGTGTGTGTGTGTGTGTACAAATTTGATTTAGTCACTTCCCCACTGGAACCCTCCTAGTAAATGCATTAAGGGTCTCCCAATCAGGGGAGAGTTTAATCTGAGTTTTGTTTGAAACCTGCCTTTTTCCCCACATTCATTTTTTCCCCGCACACATCAGTTCCAGTACCTTTTTGATATGTGATTTAGTCCTTAAGAGTATGTTTAAATACTGTATTTACATTCATTGGGGGTTATTCATTGAGCTGCGATAGTGCCGATTGAGTCACTACCGTACAGAAACTGGGGCACGATCGGCACAATCGCAGACGGACGGATAACCCTCATTGTCACTTCCCATGTAGATATGGCCTGTTAGTGTTTGAAAATTTGGAAGTAGAAATACTCTCCTACTCTATACAAAATTGAGGAAATTATTGAAAAATTCAAGTCAAGAGCTGCATAATGAGGTGCCCTATATGTATACCATTTATGCATTACAAAATGTATACCAGATTTTGCAATAATAATAAAAAAAAATTAAAAAATCAATTTGCTGAACTTTTTTAAATTGTATATTTTTCCTACCTTTCTAATAACACACACTCCCCTTTATAAGACTCTCTGGCTGAGATTAAAGCTGTGATGTAGGGTTTTGCAAGCTCTGGTACAATGGTAACTGCCATTCAGCCCATGTTGGTCCATCCCAGGCTGCAGCGAGTTTTAGAGGTGCCTTCTCCCACTCATAAAGGTCAAAGGAAGAGATCTGCACATACGGCAAGGAAATTAAAATATATATATTTTTTTTTACTTTGACATTTGTATATTTGTATTGAATGTTTAGGAGGGTGGGGCTACAAAAAGCAGAAGGCTTGGGATCTAACAAACAAAAAAGTTATCTATTGGCGCCTAAATCTATTACTAAATGGTGAATCGGTGACTTATAATAAGTGCTTAAATAATAGTGACAATTCAAACTCTTAAAGTGAATAAGTGATAAAATGAATCAATATAATAAAATAAAATAAAATGCAGCTTCAACCCTTCATGTAGATTGCTTTTCCTCAATCCAAAAGTGTCGGATGTCCAGGATGTTTGTGGGGAGCGCAGATATATAAAGTATGTGAAAAGAAAAACACAAGCAAAATAGTGCAAATATGTCTTTCAAAATACTGGATATTCAGTGAGTTCTTAGTAGAATCCAGAGAAATTTGTACTTACAAATTTCCCAAAGTACACATGTACATAAAGGTATCTTTTATCCCGAAACAGCAGCTTTCACCAAGATGTATGTATGTGTGTGTGTATATATATATATATATATATATATATATTGGAACCTTATCGGAATAGAACAGAAATACAGGACATAGCGCAGACTGTTCAAATTTTATCTTCTTAAAATACAAAGTATAAAAATGCACTCACATTTTATAAAATATAATCACGCATTTAGGATATAATATCCGCACCAACAGAACTCTGCTTCCACAATCTGTATGGCGTGTGACGCCTGCTCTCACATGTCTGGAAGGGAATCCCTCAGGCTGACTGGAGATCGAGCTGCAAGCAGACAGATGTCTTTGGCTATGCCCACCTCTGACGTCACTCCGATCGTCACGTCTCCAGGAGGTGCCTTCTAACAGCGTGGAGTCAGGAAAGGTAGTGCAGACCGGTCTCAGCTAATGTGTCCCTCTGCTAACCAATGCTGGATTACACTCTACGCGTTTCACCTATGCAGTGAAACCACTCCTGATGAAACCTGCATATGTATGTTTCCGGTATCTGAAAGATGCACCCTGTTCCCTCTGTGAAGACGAGCCAATTCACCCACCGTGATGTGGAAAGTCTTTACACCAGTATTTGTCATAATGATGGGATACAGGCAGCACGGTATTTCCTTACCAGAGGTAACCTGGATCCAGATTTGGTTGAATTTTTGTTGCAATTACTAAAATTTATTTTAACGCACAATTATTTTGTATTCAAAAGTCAATTTTATTTGCAGATTAGGGGAACGGCAATGGGCGCCACATGTGCGCCCTCCTATGCCAAACTGTTTCTCGGATTCTGGGAACGCGAGGTTGTTTTTCAGGAGGATTTAAACCCTGACAACAAGCATGTCCTGCTGTGGTTGAGGTTCATAGATGACGTCTTTATTATTTGGGATGGGTCATCACTGGCCCTTAAGACGTTCATCATGAACCACAACAGTTTGAACATTAAGCTAACCAATACAATTGGTCTTGACTATGTTGACTTTTTAGACGTAAGAATAAACATCGATCTGGATGGCAGCATCAGTACGGATATTCACCGTAAAAATACATCAACGAATTCAATGTTGCATGCATCCAGCCCCCATCGGCACACCAAATACGAGGTGTGCCGGCGGGTGAATTTCTGCGTCTAAAGAGGAACTGTTCACAAGAACAGACTTTCAAAGTTAGGGCCAGAGAGATGACCTCGCGTTTCCGGGAACGGGGTTACAGCAGATCAACCGTTGGTAAGGGTAGATCCAAAACTAAAGAAAGATCTCGTATTTCACTCCTGACAGGTGCAGTGGGTGGCAAACAACTTAAAACAGGGGACACGACCATACGCTTTATCGGCACCTATGATCGCAATTGGTGTAAGTATAGAGAAGCCATTCTAAAACATTGGCACATCCTCACCACTGATATGGATTTGAAACAAATTTTGGGTGAAAGAGTCAATTTGGTTAGTCGCAGGGCACCCAATTTGGGTGACAGACTGGTCAATAGTCCCTATACCCCCGGCAGATCCTCCACCTTCCTCACAAGGGAACATATTAATGGCTTTACACCATGCCGCTCATGCCCGGCCTGTCCTCATATGCAGGCTAGCATGGATTTCTATGATTCCAAGGGACTCGCAAGATGTGAAATTAGGTCTAAATTAAACTGCAAGTCTAAGGCTGAGTCCATGCTCCCTGCTTGCTCGCTGAGGCGCGCTGAGGCTCAGGGAAAGTGGGTGCTTTCCCTGGCCTTGCGGTTGCTTACCGCACGCGCCGTCAGGGGATGGGCCGGGGGCGGACGCGTCACTGGCCGGGGGCGGGCCAGTGACGTCATGGAGCTGGTTCGCCCTCATTGGGCGAACCGCTCACGTGACCGGCCTGTCACGCTGGCAAGCGGGGGAATTTTAAATTCCCCTAAGACCTGCGCTTCCGCAAGCGCTCAGAAGCGCAGGTGAGCCCCTATTAAAACCGTTCTAATTGCGACTGTAGGGTCTCAGTGCTGAGCGGGAGCGCGCCTCAGCACGCTTCCGCCAGCAAGCGGTTAACATGGCTGAGGCCTAAGGCGGTAATTTATTATCTACAGTGCTCATGCCCAATGATATATATTGGAATGACAACTAGAGAATTAAGATTCCGTGTGTTAGAGCACATCCGTAACATTAAAAACAGTGAACGTGATTTTAAGAATCGCCGCAAACTAACTACTGTAGCAAGACATTTCAGACTCAAACAAGTCTTTGCAATAGACCAGGTATTCCTGGAGATCAGGGGTGGTGATCTGGAAAGATAACTGTTACAACGTGAGTGCCGCTGGATCGTCAAATTAGGGACCCTGCTACCCTCAGATATGAATGAATACATGGGGTATGCAATGTTCCTTTGACAATCCAGTGGCAAGCCAGCTAGAGCCTATGATTGTTGCGTATCATTCTATTCTGATTTTTCATCACTGTTTTTCACCTTAGTGTATCTCTTCATATATACACATATGTATATGTTTTTTGTTTGTATACATCTTGCTTGACCTTTTTCCATCTCTCCTGTTGTCTTTCCATTCCTGTTTTATCATTATACATTTTTTATCCTGTCTCCCACATATCATTGTGTGCTTTTATTTTATCTATGTACTTTTAGTATTGTTTACTTACTCTCCTTTCTTGTACTCAGGCAGTTAATCGTCTTCTGAGCTGATCCCTCCAATGTAGGAGCAGCTTTGAGGCCAGCCCATTACCATTACTATCTCCAGCTGTTTTCATTATCGTGATCAACCCATACGCTTCAGAACATGCAACTACAAATAGTACTACCAATGGTCTACACTTTAAGCCCACGTTCAAAGCAGGTGGCGAAACGTGCGCATCGGGGCTTGTCTGTCTCTTCAGGACGCGGTGGTGCCCTAAGCTGTGTTTCCCCCTCCCTGCTGGATCTCGCAGTCTGTGCCCCTGTCATCTTGGGAGCATGCGCAGTGGAGCGGTTGCGGTTTACTCCCTCTGAACCTAGGAACACTCTCTTGGCTGTGGATGTTTGCTACTACCTTGCTGGACTGGTCTAAGTACTTCTGTGACCCCCCTTTTGTCATTTGTCATTGTTATCTGTCATGTACATGCCTCTCTGTGTGTGCTTTATCTACAGGCTCGGCCCACACCATGTGATTTTGCTGATATTATATGTATCTATCTTTACATTTTCACCTCACACAGGGGGCCTTATTTAGGTAGCCTTGACCGGCCGGTCAGAGTGTTTTTGAGGCTTGCCTTTACACTTTCATGTTAAAGGGTTAATTAATTATTCATGCAGTGTAGCACTGCTTTCCAGCACACATCTACACATCCCAGGTTCAGTTTCTGTTCCCCCTAATGATTTGTGGTATTTGTATGTGTAGCCCCCTGTAAACAGCACAGGCTATACCTATCTTCCTTCTACTGTGGTAAGTCCTGTTAAGGTCAGGCACCAGTAATCATCATGGGTTTTCTCCCTTCCAAGCCCTGCCCTGAGTGGTAGATTCAGGCCTCTGACTCTGCTGCAGGCACGAGATAGAGGGGAGGTTCTGCTGACATCATGAGGGGTGGGACTGACTCTATATTTAGCAGCCAACTCCTGTAAGTGACGCTGTCTGTGAGTTCTTGTTCTGCTGGTCGGTCCGAGGAGTTGGAGTAGACAGGCAGTCTCACCTGTACCGTCGTGCAGGAGCAGAGAGAGGAGTGGAGAGACTCAGCCACTTTGAGTAGAGCTGATAGTATTATAGACCTGGTGGACCAATGCCCCTCACCCCATGTCTGGGGTGACGAGGGAGAATCCATTCCCCTCCGCGAGGATATCCTTGGAGGTGGGCCGCAGGGTATTGACGCCCCAGCCCAGACCATCCTGTCGGAGGAGAGACTTGGAGTGAAGGAGAGGAGGAAAGATCAGTAAGGGAGGAGAGTGGAGTAATTAGCAGGACTTTGCTGTTGTTGTTGTGGCTGCTGGACGCCACTACATTTGGAGTCGCTGATCTGACCAATAAAGAGACAATCCTTTTTTACCAAAGACTGTGTGTGAGTCTGAAGCAATTACCCTGGGACCAAGGGGGATTCTTCTGTACAGGTCCTATCCCATATTCATGGGAGTATAGAAGATGGAGGCGCTGCACCACTAAGAGATCATGGAGGCTACCACCCCAGAAGCCTGGTCCTGTCATCCCCAATAACATCGTGGGAAGCTCAGGCCCTCCTGTTCCTCGCAGGTAATCTGCCCTCACGCACCCTAGACACCACAGATGATTCTGGGGGGGGGGGGGGGAATAAGGGTTACATATGTATAAGCTCATTGTTGCTTCATTCCACTTATCTTAGAGGCTCAGCATTATTTCAGCTTTGAGGACACCACTGCTCCTTTTTAATGATTTATATCTGTATGTGATTAATGCATTTTGATATTTTTTGTATGCTAGAGTGCTACTTTGGGGATTCTTTTTTCTGTGTTGGTTTTCATATATAGAGATAGAGATATCCAATTTTAGTAACATACATAATCCAGTACCTCATTTTTTTAATGGAACCCCTGGAGTTGCAGGGGACACAGGTTAAACGTTAGAATCACTAAGGATGGATAGATAGACAGATGGATATATCAGATGAGCAAGAACATTTTGTTTTTTTATAGAGGTGTTGCCCCATAAGACACCACCTCGGTCGGAAGACCCGTTACAGTCTTGACTTTCCCATGCTTTGAGTGTGGGAGTAGGGATTCTGCAAACATCTACATCTATCCCAAGAACTACAATGAACCCATAACTAAGACACATACAACGTCTTGACAGAAATTGGTCGAAGCTTTATTTATAAATACAAAATCTAAACAAAACTAAGGGTACCCATCTAAGTTGCTCAGCCCACAATAACAAAGCCCGGTGGATACCCCCAGGTTGTTCCTCAATATGCCAACAGCTCCTCAGGCCACTTGATTCAAAACACACCACACCACTGGAAGGTCGCCACATACCGGTTGCCCATGCTGGGTAGGACACCGCCTGTCCCATAACCAACAATTAGGAGGTACCTTAGACCTCCCCATAAGGAGCCTACTTTTTCTGGGTCTCTAAACTTTACCGTCACCAGCAAGGGCATTACCACCAAACAAAAAGCCTTTTCCACAGCTGACTGCAGACTCCTTAAATATATTGTTTCCGGTATCTGAAAGATGAACCCTGTTCCCTCTGTGAAGACGAGCCGATTCACCCACTGTCAGAGCGCCTCAACGCCACGCTCCCTGTCTGTCACCGGCAGTGTTGCCACCTTCTACTGAAGGCCAACCCGGAGAAAATGTAAAAAAAAAAAAAAAATCTCTTACGTGGTGCGGCGGTGTCTCCCTGCGTCCTCCTGCAATTCTCCCTCCAACTGCAGTGAACATGGCTGTGTGGTGTCAAAAGGAGCTGCGTTGCCATGACAACAGGTTGCTACGTGACATCATGCCGCTATGCGGCATCACACAGCCATGTTCACTGCAGTTGGAGGGGGAATTGCAGGAGGATGCCGGAGACGCCGCCGCACCCCGCTGCCACCTGGAGATTGACAGGCTCAACCCATAGCTCGGAGGTAAGTGCCCAAAACCCGGAGTCTCCGGGGTCAAACCCGGAGTGGTGGCAAACCTGGTCACCAGCCCCGCCATGGCCTTATCCACTTTCCTACGCAACCTCTCAATCGCTTTAGCTCTCGAGCCCCCTTCCACATAACCCATGGCGCTATCTCAGACCAAACTAAGACAGGATCCACGAAATCCCTCAACGCATCCCTTTGCTGTTACCATGGAAACCTACGCAGCAACCATTTTGCCTTCTCTTAAAGACACATGTTTAGCACTTGATATCCTGCGGCCTTGGCTGAATGCACATACACGCTTGTACGTGCTCCTCAGCATGATTTCTTTTATAAGCATTCAGATCTTAGACACTGTAAATGTCTCCACTCCACTGTTTTAACTCTGCTCTCTCAAAGGTCAAACAACACTATTTCTCCTCATCATTCAAAACTCACAAATCCCAATCCACACCATCTTTTCTCTGTTTGACTCCCTCCTCCAATCTTCACCATCTTCCTCCCTTCCTTCACTTCTCCTCAAGCCTTCGCATACCATTTTAAAGGTATGATAGTGGATGCTATCAACTGTTAGATTCCTTCTGTATTTTCCTGACTGTGCTTCTTCCACAACTTCCTTGATTTTTTTTCATGTCGCAGAATTGGAAGTTTCTCAGCTGCTCTTCTTTTCTCCCTCTTCCACTTGCCCTCCTGATTCTATTCCCTTCCACCTTCAGTCCATCAGACCTCTTTCTGCCACCTTAGTCCCCACTCTCACCCATATCTTCAACGTCTTCCTATTCTCTGGCACTACTCCTTAAAGCATGCCATTGTCTCACCTATTCTCAAAAATGGCACCCTTGCCCTATATCCCGTATTAACTACTGTCCTGTCACCCTCCTATCTCCAAATTATTGGAACATTTCATCTTCTCCCAGATGATCAACTTTCTTAATTTTTCCCTGATTTATCCTATTTGATCCCTCTGCTGCTTTCGATACTGTAACAAAGTTCTATCCTGATTCTCTTCATCTCTGTCCCACCCCTCCTATTCTGTCATTTGGCTTAAAGGTCGTCATTCCTTGTTGATCTGTCTGTTGGTGTAACCTCAGGGTTCGGTTCTGAGACCTCGCCTTTTCTCCCCCTGCACAGTATCACTTGGTGACATCGTTAATTCCTTTGGCTTTAGGTGCCATGTCTAGATAGATTAAACTCCTATATATATATTCAACCCTAGCTGCAAACTACTCCCAAGTCTCTTACTGCCTTTTGGCTATACCCTCATGGATGGCACTCTGTCATTTTAGTTCCTTATATGGTTTTTCCTGAACCTGTCCCAATATCCCCTTTTACTATCACAGTAAATGGAACCACCATCTATCCTGTCACCAAAGTGTGTTGCTTTAGGTGTGACATTTGATGCCTCCCTTTCCTCCATTCACATTCATGCTTTGACTAAAACTTGTCACTCCTTACTCCATAACATTGCCAAGATCCACTCTCTCTTCTGTCACTTTATTGCTAACACTCTAATAAATGCCCTTATCCTCTCCCAACTGGATTCATTTAACCTACTTTTAACAGGCTTCCGTGTCTCACAAATTGCTCCTTTGCAATCTATTCAGAAGCTGGAATCATTTCACTTTCTCTCAAAATAGTGTCTGCTCTTCTCTCGTCAAATTCCTCTCTTAGGCCGTGCGTATAGTGCCCACGACAGGCGACATCGGCCAAAAACAAATACATTGCTGCAACTGCGTGCGCTTATAGTAAGCGTGACGGCGGCAATGCGACGGAGCGATGTCGCGAACTTTCGAAGCTGGCAATATTTGATTTTTCAAGGGCTGTCGCCTCATGTGACAGCCCCTGAACAAATCAAATGCCAGTACGCCCGCGACCCCGCCGCAAAGCGAAATATAACTTTAGCTAGCGGCGATGGGTGAAGTCACCCGTCTCGTCACCCGTTCCATCGCGTCGCCGGTCGCGGGCACTGTACGCGCAACCTTAGCTTCCCATCAAGTTCCGGGTTACCTACAATGTTCTTGCTTTCAAGGCTCTCTCGTCTACTTCTTCCTACACATCACCTTTGATTTCTCACTAATGCTTCTATCCTGAGCTTTGCTCATAAACGTTTCCTTTCCACCTTTTCCCTTTCCACTGCTATCTCTCACCTTAAACCATTCTCCTTCACTGGCCCTTACCTGTGAAACATACATGCCATCAACGCCATGCACCTTCTCTCCCCACTTTTAAGTCAAACCAAAAAAAAAACATTCTGAATGAAGAATTTCAATAGCCTGGACTCATCGATACTGCCTAGCATTCTATCACACTTACCAAGTATTGTGGGCAAGCACTGCCATCTACTGCATTTACAGTACTCCATCACCGAATGTCTCAAGTCTCCTAATAGTACTTGGGCTATGATTTATACCGGATGCCGCTGAGGGGCAGCGCGATCCGGTGACGTCACCCTCATGCTGCTGCCGACCGGCATCTTGACCTAGGAGAGGAGACAGGAGAGGAGACAAGGAGGCGTGGCCATCAGCGGTTCACCCTCATTGGCTGAACCGTTCACGTGATGCGGTTGTCGCCTGCCAGAAACAAACTTCAAAGTCGCTTCAGGTGTCTACCGCCCTGCAGTAATGGTGTGTAAATCTACATAGGATTTCTGCAATTTGTTTTTGCGCCGTGCGGCATCGCTCTACGTGACAACGCCGGCGTTTTTTGGTATAATCACGGCCTTAGACTGGAAGCTCTGCAGGGCTGACATTTCCTTTTCTATTATTTGATGTTTGTTGCACTTATTGTAATAATATTCCCAGTAATATATATATATATATATATATATATATATATATATTTTTATTTTTTTATTTTTTTAAAGGACTATATACATTGTTGGTGCTTGAGAAAAAATATATACAGTCAGCAAAGAAGAATGCCACGATGAAATGAGAAAAATTGGCGGTGCACTGCTATGTATGTACTGCATGAGGGCCAGAGCACACAATATAAAAATGAAAAATGATTTATTCGTCTCGTAGCAGCATAAAAGTAGGCATAGAGAATTTGGCAACAAACAACTCTGACGAGTTTCACACCATCCGGAGCTTTATCAAAGAGGCAGAACTAGGGCGGGGGGGCGGGGGGTGACTGGGGCAGCTGTCCCGGGTGCAGCCTCATTTGGGGCGCAGAACATACAATCTTTCTACTCCTGCTGGAACCCACTAGCGTGGCACTATCCAAGAACGCTGGCACCACAAAGGACAGCACTATAATCCTGCACGCCCGGTGCTCTGCTGGAACACAGAAGAATCCTGCACCGATCTAATTGTTCCCAGCATTGTCGGAAACCCCCACAAGAGGCAAGTGGGTATCTGAATAACCCTGCTTCCTCAGTAAGAAGACATGGCCATATTTTTGGAGGGGTGGGGGCAGCTGGCAGAACACATGCATCTCTAGGATGCGGCTGGCATGGATAATCTGAAACTCAGCAGCCCTTTAATCCCCTGTACCCAATTTTCCAACTCTATCTGTCCATGAAATGTCTGCGAATTGACTGTATAACCCTGGTTTTTAAATGTAACCATGTATTGTTCTAACTGTGCCCAAGACATACTTGAAATCGAGAGGTAACTCTCAATGTATTACTTCCTGGTAAAACATTTTTACAAGTAAGAAAATAAATAAAGGTAGCAAAAAATGGGTAAAGAAAAAATAAAAGGTGTTGGAAAAGAAGGAAGAGGTTTAAACGTAGATTAGCCCTCGTGGAACTGAGGAAAAATTGTAGTGGAATATTCTACTACTAGAAGAAAGGCCATTTAAAAAACATCATAATCCTTCCTCGATTGAAAACGACTTTTTTAACGTTGAATAAAAGATTGCCGTTTTAAATGTTAATACCCATATTGACCTCTAGATGTCACTGCTGTAACAAAATGTCACCGAGAACATGTTAATCCAGTGATTCTCAAAGGTGTGTGGCAACTCCAGGCCAGGTGTGTCCTCGTAATCATTTATAGAGCCAGGCAAAATCGTGATCCTGTAGATCAAGGGTGTGCAAACTTTCTGTCTTGTGCCCCCCTGCCAGCTCTCCTCCCCTGCTCGCGCCCCCTTACCTGGCCTGAAACATCAAATGACGCCGCGGGGGTCATGTGACGTTACCCCGCGGCGTCATTTGATGCTGCGCTGCCATGGCGACGCGTCGCCAAAGCCGACGGAATCACGGCAAGGGAAGTTGCAGAGGCCTCGTGCGGTCCCACCCGGCATTTAATTGCAACCGCTGCACTCCCCCCAGAAAAATTGTGCGCCCCCGAGTTTGCGCACTCCTGCTCTATATGCGCACACATGCAACTTGAAACAAAAAATAGAAAATAGAAACATTGTATTTGAATTAAATTAACAAGAAATGTGTAACCTGATAATTGAGTGACATTTGTTTATGTAAAAGAATGATATAGCATGAAAATGGTGTTATACATGTAAAATAGATTACTAGATTTCCTTTAAGACAACTAGATTATTTTAGACAACGGCATAACACCAGTGTGAGAGGCCTCTGCTGTCTCCTTTGGCGTCTTTCTGGTAATAACTCTACACTACTTCTACTCTATGATAATGATCCAGGCCGATCTTAAACTATTATACCAATGTGGCTAACAGATTGGGACAACAAAACCAGAACTGGATCATTATCACACGGATAAACTGGAGTTAGGTGGCAGGCATGCTGTATTGTGCAATAATGAAATATCTGTATCGATCTCAATGTCAATGTTTAGCGCATACACAGAACCCTGCTCCTATGCGCATTTTAAACACTGCAAAGGTAGAGTCGAAGAATCAATCTGGTTTCGGAAAGGCGAGTTGAAAGAGCCAAGTCTTGAGACATTTTCTGAAAGTGGGATGGTCTCTGATAAAGATGGATGAAAGTCCGCACACAGAATTAGACACATCTGGACATATGCATTTTTGCAGCTATAGGTATTGTCTCTAAATGTGTATATTTATGGCAAAAATATATTTCTCCAATTGTCTTCTCTGCTACGGGTACGTAACCTTTTTGTTGTCCTTGGCATACCCAGTACGGCACGGGCATCGGTACGGTGTGCCATCCTTGGTATATTATGCATTTGGGTGTTTTGACGGGTTTTTTTTTAGAGCAGTATGGTGAACAGGACCGGATCAGGACCGGAGCCCCTTTCACTTCCCTAGGGGACGGTCAACACCATGTGATTGCTACTGAAGGGTTCACATGGTCGTGGTGCCAGATGTCCAGTGGCACTCTGTTCTGACGGACTTCTGGCATAGTAGAGGTCAAGAAAAAGAGTGCTTATTTGGGGGGGATTGCTGCTGTGTCCAATTGGCTATACACAGATCCATGGTATTACTGTTACACTGTTACTATTTATTCTCTATTGAAAATCATATCATTAGGCATTGGAGGTGTACAGCGTAGTAAGCAAGTATCACTGGGCTATAGAGACACACAGAGCACTTAGTGCGTTATTTCTGCAAGGCTTCCGCATAAAAAAGTATGCAGTGTTACCGCGCGCAGCATGCAGATAATGTTCCAATGTTTTAATTGGTCCTTATAAGATATGGAGACAAACTAGGGAGAACCCCCCTCCTCCCCCCCGCTACAGCTTGGTATATTGTATAGTGATGGGAATGTGAGGGTGCTTATGGGGCAAGAAGGCTATAACAACTGTAAAGGAGAAAGAACCCCAATATTGTAGCACTCTCTCACTAATTTTATAAGATACGTAATAATTTGTATAAACATGAACTCATTTTTTTCATTAGGATGTAGCATGAGACCAACCGAACTTGGTTTGACTGAATATCTTGTTTATCTTTATTCATTGAATTGTATTCACTTGTTTTACTAATACCTACACATATTTAATTGGTTATGGCCATATATGGTTTTATTTATTTTATTATTGTTTTAGCTTTAAAACAGAGTTGACTTTTAATTTGTATTTATTCTATTGTCGTTTTAAACATTTTAATAACAGAAGTCAGTTGTAATGTATTATCTCCTTGGGACCTGAGGAATCACTTTTTTGCTATGTGCCTTAGACATAAATATTAGATTGTATGCTTTTTAGGGCAGGGACTATTGCCTTAAATATGATTGTAGAGTAGTCATACAATGCAACAGTATATTTGTTATTATTTAAAGGCAAACATGTATGTACTTATTTATTTGAATATTTTTACATTTTTTTTTTATATCAAATTATAAGAAAAACTTTAGCTAATGAATGAACTGGTCTGAGAGAGAAAATACAGGATGTGCACAAAAAAATGTTTTGGTCAAATTAAGTTTGCTTGTAGGAAGCTGCATTTATTAAGGAGTCTCCATAGGAAATGTTCACTGGCATATGCAGAGAGAACTGAAGTGTGCCCATGTTCATGTGCCCAATGTTGGAGTGCTTGTAAAGCTTGCACACTGTGTGTATTCAGACACAGCTGGCACGCCATGCCACACCCATGCCAGCTGCAGCCTGCACGGCTTCCCAGCTATTGGTTACCATCCCTGGAGGAGGCGGGACAAGTCAACCAGTCAGCCAACCAGCTTGTGATCTAAGTTGGAAGGGGCGGGGCATTCGCAGACGTCAATGGAATTCCCCTATTTGGGACCATTAGGGACTTTCCCACTGGACAGCGAGCAGCAGGTAACTGGCTGGGACCTTCCCTCCGCTGTTAGTCCAGGACTGGGACCCTCGCTGCCTGTCAGTGCTGGGCCTCTGTGGGATCACAGGTGAGTCCTCTTTCGGCACAGCTCTTGCATGCTCAGTTGCAGGCAGTACATGTGGGGGAGGGATGAGTCCCATGGGGCCTGAGGTCTCCTGCTGCTCCCTGAGATCCCAAATGCACAGTGTTATTATCATATCAGTGTTGCAATCCTGATAGTTGTGCAGTAGCAATGGATACATGTTGGCAATTGGTATGAGGCAAGGAGAAGATACAAACTTGTAACCCCTTCGCTGCCAGCGGAGCTAGGCAGCGAAGGGGTTAACAGCTCAGATATATATTATTATTATTATTTGGGGGGTGGGGGGGTGGTGTGTGCTGGAGAGTGGTCCTGACCAGAGATGGGCGGATTTGGATCCGCCACTGATTCGTCGGTTCCTTTTGGTCTGCGGATCAATCTCAAAAGGGGTGATTAGTTTTCGTCTTTTGTTTTTTTACCGCGGACAATTAAATCCGCTGATTCCGCAATCTGCTGGTGGATTTTAAGAATCTGATGCGCAGGTTACAGTCTTAAAATCCACCCGTGGATTGTATCGAATGGTTTTTTTTTATCCGCACGGGTTGAAACTGGAACAGTCCTATCACGGATTTTACAGCGCAGAACGTATTTTGAATGGAAGGCTCGGGAAATTCCGCGTCACGGATTTTGACAGTTCCGCTCTCATCTCTAGTCCTGACTTTTACCTGGGTGAGAGTATAGAAATCTGAGAAGTGCAGTACCTGGTGGAAGAGGATGGGCGTACAGTAATGTCACTTCTTTGGGAGTGGGTAAACCCTCTTGGAGGCCAGAGGGACCCACAACGCTTGGCTCTAATTCAGTATTTGTAATACTATCAAGGCTATAAATAAAAAAAGTGACTTGATCCGTATATTGATGTAGTTTGCGGCTTCATCAAATGTTGGGTTGTTGATAAATATTTCTCACCATTGAAGAAAAGTATTGTCCAGCGAGGCTTCATCCACCATGTACCTGCATAGTTTTGTACGCTAAGAAAGATTGAAATAATGGAGAGCAGAGATTCTGAATTTGATACACCTCCAATATTATTTATGTCTTTTAACTCAGGGGGGGTGCAGGCGCTTGTAGAGGCCCCACGCTCTTCCCCAAGGCATTTAGATTAGAAGCCGGGGGAGGCGTAGCGCCTCTGTAACTCCCTTAGGCTGCGGTCCCAGGACAGCCTTGTGCGCACGGCGCGGCGTGCACTGTGCGTGTAAGCACCGCCCCTCAATGGGGCTGGGCCCAGTACGCACCGTCACGCAGAAGGTGCAGCCGCCCCGTGCTGCAGGGTTTTTCCCAACTCAATAAAATTGAGTTTACTCCTAGCGACGGAGCCGTGGCCACGCCCCCACCGGCGGTTCACCCAATGAGGGCGAACCAGCCGTGTGATGTAATAGCCACGCCCCCGCAAATCCCCGACCACGCCCCCTCCCGTCGCAAGATTCTCCTCTCCTCACAGATCGCAGATGGCGGTTAGCGCTGTGACACGCGCGCCCGGCGGGGCGTTACTGGGACCGCAGCCTTACCTGCTCTCAGCTGGCTCTTTGGCGATGCGTCGCCATGACAACGTGGCATCAAATGGCAACGCAACATCACATGACACCATGACGTCGCCAAAACCCAAGAGCAGGCGGGGGGGAGGGCGCGAGCAGGGGAATCGCAGATAGGGGGGCGCAAACTGAAAAGTTTGCACACCCCTGCTCTAACTCCTCCTTTTGCATCCTCCTAAATTGAAGGTGAAAGCATACTTGGTACAATAGGCCCCTTGCTACAATGGTGTCACAGGACTACAATTCTTCTCTGAGCATTAATTTATGAGCAAATTGCCTTTGTCCATACCATAGAGCACTTCAGGGGGGGGTTTCTCCTGAAAGGCAAACTAATACTGTGATTTTTTAAATATTTAGGGTTGCTAGGAGGCTTCTCCAAAAATACTGGACACAATGGTGAAAGGTGTGATGTGACCTCCTGATTGACTGCATTACCCAACTGCAGCCAATCAGTATGTAGAAGCCCAGCCCCCTAGCAACAGCCCTGTTCTCTCCCTCCTCTGGAAAATCTCGCAGCCCCCCAAGCCGGTCAGGTCACTATGGTCAGAGAGGTAATACCAGTATACACATACATGTCCAGTATTACCTCTCATTTTTTACTGGACAGAGTGTCCAAATACAGGACAGTCCAGATGAATACTGAACACCTGGCAACCCTAGAAATACTGGAAACTTGATGCGCATTTGTCTGAAGATTGCTTAATTCTGCCCCGGCTGAAATGCGCCATTTATTCATTGCGCAACTGTCTGTGTTTTCCTATGTCACATAAATGCTATATCTGTGGGACAATATACATTTTTGAAAGTTTGCATGAGAATCTGTGACATGGGGTCCTAGGCCTTAAACTCTGTTATTGTCCGTGCAAAACCACCCGAAAACAGCATGCACTTTGGTGCAAAACTATCCGGCGGTTTCACCGTACAGTATTTGTTCAGAATTATCTATGCATCAAAATGATTAACATATCACAGATTAACATATCATTTGGATATGTTTTTTTTTTTTTTTTTGCTTGATTTTGATGTTTAGAAATGACAAAAGAATTGCAAGAAAAAGCATTTATTTGAAAGGTTGCATAAGTCCCACATTTCAACATACACCGAAATTGCAATATATTGCACTGTAACATATGACACTTGTGCGTCGTAAACAGCTTCCGTGATCATGGTAATTTGTGAGACCATCATGTCTGGTACTGAGCTCGGTTCATCAATATATTTATATATGTGTATAACATCCCACAAAAGCTCTGGACGTGAATCTAAAAAAAAAACCAGCTTTATCGTGTCATAGAAAAGCTGCTTCAGGAATGTCCCCTGACCCAGGAATATTTTTTTTTTCTGTTTTCTCTATATAAAGAGGCCCAGGGACTCTACAACAGTTGTTTCAGTATCGATTTAGCGACACTAAATGCATATTTGCCCTTTTGAATAAACGCTGGATTTTTTTTTCTTCCCGCCCACCTGTAATTTTCAGCACCGTTTTATCACAACCCATAAAAAGAAATCCCCACTGTGGCTCAGACATAAGTAGGAAATGCTTTGCATATGGGCAGAATAATGCAATAATGTACTATGTACACCGCACATCTCTGGGTATGTTGGAACTTCCTGGATGCCTCTTTTATGTATCAGTAGTGCAGTGAGTCAGATAACAATATGAAAGGCAGCAGCATCAATAGATAAAGTTTTGCATATAATGATGGCTGCTATATTTTATTTATTTATCAAATGTTTTACCAGGAAGTAATACACTGAGAAATTACCTCTCGTTTTCAAGTATGTCCTGGGCACAGAGTTATAATGACAAATACATGGTTAGAAATACATAGTTACAACAAGTGAAAAGGGTTATACAGTACATTATATACAAGACATTGCATACACCGTTAGATAATACATATTATAGGCGTATATAACAGTTACAGACCAGATTAAAATGTGAGACGGCTTTAGTTTTGATAGAGCGCAGATTGGTGGCGGCTGTGAGAGTCTCCGGTAGACTGTTTCAGTTTTGGGGTGCACGGTAAGAGAAGGAGTGGCCGGATACTTTGCTGAACCATTGGGCCCATGAACAGTCTTTTGGAGTCAGATCTTAGATGATAAGAGCTGCATGTGGTTGATTATAATGGCAACGTGGGATTCTAATGGATTCTAAGATAAAGTCCATATTATATAGTTCTTCAGTCTCTATTTTTCCAAAAAGATTTTTTTCTTGATATGTTTTGTATGCTCTAACATTTACACATACTCCAGAGATATCTGCTTAGAGTTTTTAGATTTTGGGTGGATGAAAACACAATGTGCTTTTTTTTTTCTTCTTTGAAGGCAATTTTGGAGGACGCGTTATGCAAAAAGCGTCATTTTTCATTTGTATTCTTTTTGTGTTTATTGACCTGCTTACAATCTGTGATCTTTGTGCCTGAGGCACAAGGAGATAAAGTGACCTGTCTCGGGGAATTGAACCAGGTTCCCCTGATTTGAAACCCAGTGACAATGTTTATAGAGTCAGTGTCTTTACTCACTGAGCCACTCGGTCTCACCAATCTGTGCCAAAATCTACCTAGTTCATATGATTTCTAGTCATTTGCTCGGTGTCTTACATTTTACGTCAGTGTGAAAAATGGCAAGGCGCTGGTTTGAGACGTAGACCTGAATGTAGACTATTTGGGTTCTAAGGACATTATTTTTTTGCAAAATAAAAGCATGGTGCTGACAAGTTTTGGTGGAGAGATTTCCCATTTAACAAAATGTATCAGAGTTGTATTACAATGAAGCTTTCACCCATCCAATTACTGTAACTTTTAATATCAGTTTCATAGTAAAAGATAAGTTCAAGTTGCAAATTTGGGAATGAAAGCTAACCACGAAAAGCCCAATGGCAAAAATCCCGTAATGTCCCGCACAGCACACTGGCTCATATTTACTACGCTGCCCTGTGCTATAAGTCACCTTCCAGCAACCCCTATGGCCCATTCAAGTTGTTAAACTGTAGGACAGGGGGAGCCAACGCCAGTCCTCAAGAGCTACCAACAGGACAGGTTTTCAGGCTATCCCTGCTTCAGCGAAGACTTGAGTCACTGATTCAGCCACCGGTGCTGAAATGGGGATACCCTGAAAACCTGACCTGCTGGTAGCTCTTGAGGACTGGCGTTGGCCGCCCCTGCTGTTTGGCGTCTTCCTAGGTCGGAAAATGTCTTCTGAAATAGTAGAGCTGGCAGTGAGCAGCGCTGAGGTATGAGCCGCCCGAGGCTCCAGGCAATATACTTGATATAAAAACACTGCTTACTTTTGAAACCAATTACCAAAGAATAAATATTGCTGTATCAACATGTTCCTCAACTTCTTATCTGAGAAGAAGGCTGGGAAGTTAAACAATAGGACCGATTCTTACAGTGCTTTTCAAAAGGGACTTTTCAGTAACCATCAGACAGTTGGGTTATTAATGGTAATATTTCTAACTTAGAGGAGCAGTTCCGCCTAGGCCAATGTTGGGCAACTCTAGTCCCCGAGGGCCACCAACAGATCAGGCGTTCAGGATATCCCTGCTTCAGCACAGGTGGCTCAGTCAAAGACTGTATAATGTTTGAAGACTGAGCAACCTGTGCTGAAGCAGGGATATCCTGAATGCCTGACCTGATGGTTACCCACCCCTGTTCTAGAATACCTTTCTTTCTTTTCAACATGTATAGGAAGCGGGGATCTCCGGGGACCCACTGCTTTCTGAGATACTTACCGGGGCAGGTGCCACTGGTACAGTCCCCTCCAGGGAAAACAAAATCGAGACAAATCTCCCACGTCACGAGGGTTCATATAAAATCTCTACCCATTGGCACGTGACACGCGGGGGATTTAAACCTCCATTTTGTTTTCCCTTGAATTGAGCTGTACCGTTGACACAATAAGTATCTTGGGAAGTAGGGGGTCCCTGTAGACCCCCTGCATCTCACCTATGTAAAAAGAGTATGAGGCAGCTCCATTGATAGCTTCCACGTCTCCACCACTTTCTCCATATTGCATAAATCCCGCTGACCTTGCATTTGGTGGAAAAGTACCAGTTTGTGTTATTCACTCCCAGCTGTGAGTTCCATTTCCTATCCACGTTAGAATTCCAAGCAGATATTGTATCTCTGGCGGGTTAAGCCATAATAAAGAGAGGTTACAATCATTATACTCTAAGAGGACATTATATAGCCCTAGGAAGTAAATGATTTTAAAGCCTCCGTTTAATATTCTTTAGTTTGTATGGTTGCACCTGGTAACTGTTCTGGTGTTCGGTTTCCTCAGAATATTGCAGGAGTTGTTTCTTAAAAAGTAGTAGTACTCCCCGAAACCCCTTCCCCCACCCCGCCCCATTTCCCCCCCACCCCCCTGTTTGTCTGCTTCCCCTTCCCCCTGGTTCCCGCTCCCCCCCCCCTCTTTTCAGCGCCTACTCTATTGGCCAACACCTTGTCGAACCCAGATAAGCAATGTTGCCATGTGCCTATGACACCACTGTACTCATGTCTGTATGTGTTGTTGCCAATAAAAGAAAAAGATTGTTACAAAAAAAAAGTAGTAGTACTGTGCATGATTGCAAGAAATGTTAAACCTGCTAAACAATAATGCATAGCGCCTTCAACCTCATTTTAGAAAGGTTTATAGAATATTTGTGCTCCAAAAATAGAAATATATACAGTATATATATTTTTAAATGTTAATACTATTGTGAATAAAAATAAGCTGTACGCCGTACTCTCTAGTGTTAGAGATGTCACGCCATGGAGCAACATCTGTAAGATGTGCCTAAAAACGATGCATTTTAATGGAAAAGTGCTGATTTTTATTTGAGATTCCATTGAAGTCCTGATGCTACAAATTAGTGCGACCAAATCAAAATTAGTGAGAGCAGGCAGGCCTGTAGTATGATCACATTTTGACCTCTGCACATAATAATAATAGTGTATACAGTGGTTGACAAATCACCAAAAAATCTACTCGCCACACAAAAAAATCTACTCGCCACCTAGTACCAAATGTGTGCTGCTTGGGCCAATATTTACTCGCCCGGGGGTTAAATCCACTCGCCCGGGGCGAGCAAATGTATAGGTTTGTCGAACACTGAGTGTATATATATATAAATATATATCTGCTGTGGTATATAGATACATATAAACACCACACCACACACAACACACCACCACACACACACACACACACACACACACACACACACACACACACACATACTTATATATACACATACACACACACATACTCATATATACACATACACACACCTATATACACACACCTATATACACACACACACACACACACACACACACACTCATATACACACACACACACCAACCCTCACGTCTCCCTGATTTTGTCCCTGGCTGTTCTGCGCTGCATTCCCTGCACTGCTTACTGTAGCAGTTACATTAAACTGGAGGTTTTGCTTCCTGCCTTAAAGTAGGCGGGCCTTTCTTGGCCATGTGACTTTGAAGTCACTTCTCGCAGGGCTGGTATTTTAGGGACTTTCCAATACCGCTCCAACTTTCCTGGGGCTCTTCACACCCCCCCCACCCCCATCCCCACCCTCCTGTGTCACCCTACGCACCCTGTACCTTTCCCTCCCTGTCTGCTGCATTCCCCTCGCCTTCTCTTCGGATATCAGCCTGGCCAGTTTCCTGTTGGGGGATGTAGTAGTGAGTCTAGCTTTATTCTCTCCGCCAGTCTGCCTGCATGGGCAAGAGGCTCATTATCATTAAGCAGTGGTACTGGGATACTCTGTACTGATGTACCTGAGTGTAAAGCTCACGCTGACTGGGGTTTTTGCATACGAGTAGCCTTTTAAATCTACAACTTGCCGTTTCCCAGGGACTGGATCTTTTCCTTGAGACTCTAACCCAGCAGAGGGAGGAGGATTAGAACACTTATTCCTGATGTCTGCCTTGAAAACAGAAAGGATGTACAATCCAGTAAGTATCTGAACACTTTTTAGAATTTAACTCCTTGAACTAACCCGTCAGCTGTCGGAAATGTGACCTATTTAATGCCAGTACTCTTTTGCCTGCATTACACCTACTTCAGCACTTTATATGGCAAATCGTGCAGTTTTACATACACTATGCGGGACATGCACGTTTTTGTAAATGCTAAATACTGTACTATACCATCATCACAGGACTGCATAGGTTAACCCCTTATGCCAGCGGGGGCTTGCATGCATTGCAAAGCAATGTGTTGCGGGCCTCTCTAGTGAAAGCATTAAAGGATCAATCCCAGCAATATCCTACATGTGTGTTTTTTTTTGGTTTTTAAATAGATCAGTTCTGTAGTATTCGATACTACTTTTTTAAAAAAAAATTATTATTCAACTCAATGCCATTTTTAATGAGTTTTAATATACTGATAATCCTTTGATTTCTATAGAAGGGTTTAAAAAAATTCCCAGCAGTGCAAGATCTTTGTAACACATACCTGTTTGTGATAATAAATTGCCAATATTCCCAGCAGTTTGAGCTGCAAACTGTAACAATGGATAATGTTACCTTAGTAATATAAGAATACATTGTAGCTGCTGAGTTACACTGGCTGAAGGATTGATTTGGAACTGAAAGGCAGCCATTTAGTGAAGATATTAATGACAAGAAAAACCCAGCGCAAAACGCTCATAGTAAAGTAGGTATAGGTACATTTTATATTATTAAAGGGTAAGTGTTCTGCGTACATAAAATCAGATGGTCATAAACATATCATGTATAAACACACGGGTTTCCGAACACCGGACAAGCGAGCGGATCAGGAGCAGTGTCGTTGACTGGACACCTTCGGATCAACTTCGGATAGCGTCTTTTCTCCTTGCGGGAGGTGGCCCCTCACGCAATGGCCCTATCAATCCTTCCCGGAGCAGACGCCTCATCAACAGACCCCTCTCGGGACAGGTGTTAGATGTGTATCGCACCAAGCAGAAAAAGCCCCGAATCAGAGAGAAACCCCTCTCTCCTTCACCGTCCATCCCGCAGCGTATCTTAGTCCGCGTCGGTACTTCAAAAACCGTGGGTTAACGGCAGCACATAAAAGCAGTACAGCCGTGGACACGGATCACTAAGGTCCGTGGTATCGGTATTGAAGCCACAAGCAAACACAGTCGGTGTAGTGCAATGGTCGGTGACGTCTTCACTGCTTGTCAGTTCCCATAATACTGTGAATTAAGACTGTACGTAATGTGTTCAGTCAGCCGTGATTCATAAGATGTTCATATCTTGCTCTCGGAGAAACCCTCTTCACTACATCCTGTTTTTACACTGTGTTGGCTTTCATTCTGCCTCAGATGAGTAGGGGCCTTGAAACGAAGACCTTTGGAGGTGCGCTGAAAGGCCACACATTCATATTGTGTGGTGTGCTCGAATGTCACGGTGTGAAAGTTGAGCATGTAAATAAACATCCTGTAAAGAATTTGTGGAGGAAACATTATTAAGTCTGTGTAGTTCAGGGTGGGACAGTGGGCCAGCGGCCCAGTAATAGGTGAATCTGGCTAACTGGATTCTCCGGCCCTTAGTGAGAGATGCTGGGACGTTGCTTTGCGTGTTCCTGGCCAGTTTAGTCCTATTCATTTGAGTGGAGCTGATCTGTTTTCCAGGATTACTAAGCAGAATGTTTAATTATATACATTTAACACATCACAAGATGGGAACACTTGCCGGCCCATAGGAAACCCTAGATTGCATACTCTGTGACATTTTGTTAGTTACTGAACCATTCTGCGGCCAGTGTCCTGCAATGCATTACAGACCTGGGCAGTGAAGTGGTTAAACTGCAAACTATGTTTTGACCCATCCTTCCAACACGAGCGACTTATGGCTGTAAGGATTAGAACAACACACTACCCCAAAATAAAGTAACACTCACAATTCGTAGGAGAGTATCCAATTCACTTTAGACGGTACACATAGATGGTGAAAAAACATTACCTTTATTTGTAAAGGAACAGGTCACACTACGATGCGACATTTCAGGCCCATACACAGACTTTCATCAGGTAAGTGAACACTTAATGTGCACTTATGTGAACACAAATGTGCACTTACCTGATGAAATTCCGTGTATGGACCTGAAATGTCACATTATAATGTGACCTGTTCCTTTACAAATAGGCGCAACGTTTTTTTCCACGATCCACGGGTACCATCTCAAGTGAATTGGATACTGTCCTACAAATTTGTGAGTGTTACTTTATTTTGGGGTAGTGTGCTGTCTTCTCTTTTCCTTATGGCTGTTATATACAAAGTGTGACCACGCTTTTAGAGATAAACACCTCCCCTTGTTCCTCTGAAGAAAAATAGACTGGCTCCATACCGGGGTGTTTGGGACGTGTTCCCTAATGTTTTGAGAGACTTAGAACCCCTACTCTCATTCTTGCTGAATATCGCCTTACCGGGAGTAACAGATTATTGCATTCTGATCACATGCTTTGCTCGTGCTGATGAGACCTGCCTCTTGTTGTTTCTCCCAATAGTATGTGATTAAGGTGGATGATGATGATGAGGATGATGTCAATTATCCTTCACCCATGATGGACATCAAAGATCCTGGGCTGGAGTCACGTAAGTAAATAATGATAGTAGATGATTGTGTGGGGGGGGGGGGAGACGTGTCGATCAAGTTCAACCATCTGACTTCAGCATGGTAACTATTGTGACATTAGGACCATATTTATGCAGCTGTGCTATACCATAGAACACCTTCCAGCACCCAAAGACACCTAATGACTTATCTAATTGAAGGTGTCTTCTAGTGCTGGAAATCATTTGATGGCAGAGTACTGCTTAGTGAATATGCCCTTACTTATCTTTGCTGTACATGTTTTTTTTCTGATGTTTCACAAGATGTTGCATGCCCAAGTTCTTTCACTTTATTACCAATCTGCCACCTGCTATTTTTTTTTTAAAGGAGCAAATGGAGTGGGTGCTTATGTGATTTTTTTTCTTCTCTTTCTAGTGAATGGCCCAGTC
Source organism: Ascaphus truei (assembly GCA_036426205.1). NCBI lineage: Eukaryota > Metazoa > Chordata > Amphibia > Anura > Ascaphidae > Ascaphus > Ascaphus truei. The sequence goes on along the minus strand of WSYH01000459.1, from coordinate 42,382 downwards.
CTTTCAATCATTGAGCAGCCTAAGCAGGTAGGTGCACGAATCACAAACCGGAAATCCTATTCTGCATCTTGCTTGTCTTCCACCTGTCATGGGAAGTAAGCAGATTGTACATAAAGTTCCAGGAACGGGAAGGTCGATATCCAGTTAAATGTATTGGGCACCCCAGATGGCCTTAGATGTGGTTCTTGCATATCAGTTATGATCTGTAATCAGGGCACATGTTAGCCACTACTGGTCTAATGGTTTGAAACTCAAACCTCTCTTGATTGCTGGAAAAGGAAAGTATTTAGCTAATTGCTTTTTGTCGTGAGTTGGGAACCAGTTTGATAATTACAAGTCATCTTTGACCTTTTACTTTTGATAAATATGATGTCAACTAAATCCATCGTTCCTACACAGTGATACTTCATAAGACACCTTGCTGCACGGTTTAGTCAATCTGGCCTCTTACAGAACATTTAATTGAATGGAGCCGTAAGCTTACCTTCCTGCACAGAGGGTGTTTTATGGGTCATCACGTCTTGGTAAATAAGGCTCGTTATCTTTATTAGTGGGAACCTTCTGCTGGCTGAGCCAAGAAGATGGGGGCAGGCTCTCTTTATTATAGAAGCAGAGAATTGTTGAGATCCATAATGGTCGAGCTCCGTACTCTTTGCTCTGGTAGCCAAGTCATTCTTACCACTCCACAGCTACCACCACCGTACAAACCATTAACTACAAACCAGCGATGTCATTACATTTAGTTTAGGTTGTGTTTCCATTTCCAGTCCTCATTCTTTTTTGGGCAATAATTGGAAATAACAGGTGAAAGTCCTATATATTTCTGGTCCTGTGGAAACCCGTGTAACGTGACTTTGTGTTTGCGTCTCGTAGCGCGGATTCCGCTTTCGCTATATATGCGAAGGACCATCTCATGGAGGGCTGCCCGGAGCGTCCAGCGAGAAGGGAAAGAAAACCTATCCTACTGTTAAAGTGAGTAGGGTCTCAACTGGTGTTACACATATTTAAATCCATATGAAAGACACGACTCCAAACGTGTTTGCCAGAGAAAATGGGTTAAACATACAATACTTGTTCCTATTTTCAGACACGGCGAAACAATTGTCAGGGGGGACAAATGGGAAAGTGAGCACTTAGGTGTAAGACCTTTTCAGAATTAAAGCTCAATGACATCCCTATGCCACTTTGAATAAAGCTATAAACTTCTAAGCATTTAATGGCCACTTTACTCAGTAATTTGGCATTTGGATACAGTACCAAGTAGCAAAAGGGGTAGGTGATATTCGCCTGTTGCCTGTCTAGGAAGAAATTAAGCAGATCTCAATACATCTGTTACAGAAATCCTAGCTATGCAGTAAAAAAGATTATTCTGTGTAAGTAGCTTTGATACCGTTTTATTTCGTATTTTAGATATCAAATGTGTTCATATTTTGTAAATAAAAACAACCAATATGGGAAAATAAAATGTATCGTAAGCTTCAAATATTTATCAAAATAATTTTCAAATACAAGTGGGGAATAAAACAAGGAGGGGCGATTGTGTGTTTCAATGATTTTACGATTAATAAACATTCCAACAATCATATAGGGGTATCAAAAAAATATATTGCAAAAAGATTACAATCTACCAACCTTAAATGAAAGAAATAAATTCACATTTTTGAATGAACATTTTCCCCATTTCCCTTCATGCAAGCCTCAGTCTGATGCTGCAGAGTATTCGTTTGACGAGTTTCTGCTTCTCTTTCCAGATCTTTAATTATATTGGCATGGCAAAGATTGAAGTGGATCTGGTAACACACACAGACCCTCCAAGGTATCATGCGCACAGCCTGGTGGGCAAGAATGCCACTGAGGTTGGAAGTTACATAACGACGGTGGGACCCCAGGACATGACAGCACAGTATGTACAGTATGACAAAAATTGCTCTGCCATTACTTTCTTCTTGGGCGTTCCCCACGATGTGTCACTAATGGTTGTTCTTCAGTGAAACATAGCACTGCATTTGTAAATCTGTTATTGGTTTTGTGATTGCCATCTATAAACTCTCTCTCCCTCTCTCTTACTAGCTACAGTATGTGTTTTATTTATGTTTTTTTAGCTATATCTTGCATAGAACCTTAAAGGCTCCATACAGGGTATTTGGTCCATGAGGGTGTACAGGTCAATTTGATATGTTCTGCAGCAGATCACACTCTGATACTTGACTGCCCCAAGTTACATACATAGTTACATAGAAGATGAGGTTGAAAAAAGACATAGGTCCATCAAATTCAACCTATGCTAAATTTAGACAACAGATACTTTATCCTATATCTATACTTGCTTATTGATCCAGAGGAAGGCAAACAAAAAACCCCATTAAGGGGAAAAATTAATTCCTTCCTGACTCCAAGAATTGGCAATCAGATTAATCCCTGGATCAACATCCTTCCCACGTATACTTATTTGGTATATCCCTGTATACCTTTCCCATCTAAGAAGATGTCCAACCTTTTTTTGAACAAATCTATTGTATCTGCCATCACAGTCTCCATGGATAATGAATTCCACATTTTAACTGCCCTTACTGTAAAGAACCCTTTACTTTGTAGCTGGTGAAATATCCTTTCCTCCAACCTTAAGGGATGGCCCAGAGTCCTTAGTACTGCCCGTGGGATGAATAGTTCTTTTGAAAGCTCCTTCTATTGTCCCCGAATATATTTGTATATAGTTATCATATCCCCTCTTAGACGCCTCTTTTCTAATGTAAATAAATCTAATTTAGCTAGCCTCTCCTCATAGGTTAGATTGTCCATCCCCTTCATTAATTTGGTGGCTCTTCGCTGCACTCTCTCTAGTTCCATAATGTCTTTTCTTAGGATTGGTGCCCAAAATTGTACTCCATATTCAAGGTGTGGTCTTACTAATACTTTGTAAAGGGGCATAATTATGTTTACTTCCCTTCCATCCATTGCCCGTTTGATGCAAGATAAGATCTTGTTTGCCTTTGCAGCTACTGCATGACATTGGGCACTATTGCTAAGCCTGCAGTCTACAAGCACTCCTAAATCCTTCTCCATCAAGGATTCCCCCAATATATCTCCATTTAATTTGTAAGTCGCCTTTTTATTCTTGCATCCCAAATGCATAACCTTACATTTATCTGTAATAAACCTCATTTGCCATTTACCTGCCCATGTTTCCAGTCTCTCCAAGTCCTTCTGAAGAGAAATTACATCCTGCTCTGATTCTATTACCTTACACAATTTAGTATCATCAGCAAAGATGGCGACTTTGCTCTCAATCCCAACCTCAAGGTCATTAATAAACAAGTTAAAAAGCAGGGGTCCCAGTACCGATCCTTGAGGTACTCCACTTAAGACTTTAGCCCAACCTGAAAAAGTTCCATTTATGACAACCCTCTGTTGTCTGTCCTTTAACCAGTTTTCAATCCAGGTGCATATATTATTACTGAGTCCAATTTTCTTTATTTTGTACACCAACCTCTTGTGTGAAACCATATCAAAAGCATTTGCAAAATCTAAGTAGACCACATCAACTGCATTACTCTGTTACCGTTGGATTAAACCGTCTGAGTAGGCTTGGAGATCAGTGTGCTTCTTCTCTGTGTAGTGCTAACTTCTAGCAGCTGTAATAGCCTTTGAGAAGTGTTTGGTTGCCAACTGAGGTGCCTTTAATATACTGTACAAACTTCAGAGTTTAATGTGAGATCTAAAAAGCCACTTGACTAAAGGACACGAGAAAAAGGTATTTGTAGTTGCATGCAAGTTTTCAAAATGTCACAACTACCTGTACATCTATGGAGGCCTATCATGTTCCACTGAAAAGTATCACAAACTAGCAACAAACATACATTTCTCCCCAAGAATCACTCAAAATATAAATCTGCTCCTGTATAATGCGAAAATGGAGCTCTCCTAAACCACCTTCAATTTCTATTTGAAACAGAGCAGGCTCATAAATAGCAACATGTATAAATACTTCTCTTTTTTTTTTTTTGGTCCAATAAATATTATCACAAGATGTACAAATTCGGTCATTGTGTAAATAGGGGATATTTGTGTCCCAAACTCCTCATCTGAAGTTGGTTCATTTAAAAAATAGTGCACCAACCCAAAGCATAATGAAATAAATGGCCTGTGATAAATATTTACCATTATTTCAATATGTTGTGGTGATTTAAGTATTTACTATACTGATTAGTGATGCTGATTTTTTATTTATTGCAACGAGTTGGTCTTTGTTATACTTTATGAAGAAACCCTCTTTTATTCTTCGTAAAGCATCCTTTTCTCTCCTTTAAGTCCTCCTCACCTGTTTTCTTCAGGTTTAACAACCTGGGCATTGTCCATGTCACCAAGAAGAGCCAGCTCGAGATCTTGAAAGAAAAGATGAGGCAGCAGATACTAAGAACCCGTAGGGTGAATCAAGGCATTGCCGGTAGGTTTTTAACCCAAAAGAGCTGCTGTGTGGCTTGCAGCTCTGACACCGTTTGCCCAATTCTGTCCGATATATGTAATAAAATCCAGAGCGCACAAATTGGCAAAAATAAAGTGTCTAGTTACATAGCGCTGATCCAAATGGACCTTCATAAGGCACAAACATACATTTTTCAATTTGGATGATGTATTATACACTTTATTTTTGCTACTGTGTGTGCTTTGGATCTCAAATGACTGTTGCTATGGGAGGCTCCAAGAAGCACCAACCACACAGGAGTTGGATCATGGAAATCTCTTGAATGTAGAGCAACACACATACAGGTTGGTGTCTGACACATGGATTCTGCCGTCTGAGAAGGTTCTTTTGCTCATTCAGAGAGTTGGTTGTAAGATCCCATATTCACTCATGGTAACGGGGCTCAGGCAGCTGCTGGGAATCCACTTCAGCTAATCGCATTCTGATTTTCCACACAACGCTTGCATAGACACAGAAAAGAAACACTTCCTTACACGCAGGTTGCGATATGATTACATCTTACTAGTTTAAAAATTTGTGTGACAGGAAGTTATCTGGGACCATGTTTTTCTAAAGGCCATTCTTCAGGTATGTGAATCACTGTAGCAAACATTCCGAAATTTGTCTTGAGTAAGAAATAAGGGATTCATTTATTTTCGATCTTTACATTTTAAGTGGATAAGTGTTTTTTATCATGGCAACACAAAGGCCCAGATTCACTAAATTGTTATTCGCTTTAGCACATCTTCACTACCATCTGGGCCAAACTCTGCAAACTGCAGACGCCAGGAATGTCTTCTTTTGGCCGTACTACTAATAGAAGTCGTCCTTTGCACATTTATATGTCAATTCAGCTGATGGAAGATTGGATTCCTGCATCCTATACTGTGCATCATACATATTTAGTGTCCGTTATGTACTTGCCCTCAGATTTCTGTGTTTGAGATGAACAGAAAAGCAGTGCGTAGCTGCTGGCATGTATTGTTTGGCAGTGCACTGCTGGTCCATTTAGTACAGAAGAGTTGAAGTTACCAGACATTCTATTCCTTTGACTGGTTTTGCTCTAGATTACAATGTACTTTTCCTTCAACAGAACTGGAAGAGAAAAAGATCGAACAGGAGGTGAAAGAGCTGAAGAAGGCTATGGATCTGAGCATTGTTCGTCTCCGATTTACTGCCTACCTGCCCGACAGCACCGGAGCCTACACCCTGCCTTTAAAACCAGTCATTTCAGAACCCATCCATGACAGCAGTAAGTGAAGGCTACATGTTAATGTATCAACCTTATTGTGTGCCCACTTTCCCATACTGGTCATCATGATACAATGTGCCCCACAATACTTTTCATGTAGTTTGTATTGGTTAGACCAGGGGTGGCCAACTCCAGTCAGCAACAGGTCAGGTTTTCAGGATATCGCTGCTTCAGCACAGGTGGCTCAGTCCCTCTCTGGTCCCTATTCAATATCAAATCGTCTTTGTACATCTTTGCATACATAACCTATAGTACCAGATATGTGCTGCTTGGAATGTACCTCGGACATGGCTGCATGAATGCGCTTGCAGTGCAAATGTAATGTGCTTTGGAATAGAAAGGAGATATGTAACAAAGGTGTGTATTTGTTCTATATTCATGGTTTGGGAAGTCTGCAGAACACAAAGCACAACTGTCTTAAACCAGTCTAATTCTGAGAAGGTCACCCCCATTCACCCTCTTGCAATGTACATGACCTGAAACTGAAGCACCATTGGGCACATGGTTCGAAACCCCCATCTCATTCTTCCGAAGCTTTGAGCAGCAGGATTGAGAGGCAGTAACACAGCACAGCTCTGATGCACTTGGAGGGGGGGAAGAGAGTGGAATTTTTAATACACATCACGGGCACAAAGATAATCAGAAAATGAGTCATCGAGAGATTTATTTTACGGAGTGCTTTCCAGACATGCTGAAAGAGAAAGTCAGACCAAACTTCACGCCTGCACCAATATTTCAGGGACGGGATTAGGAAAATTATTTGTTTTTTTACTCCGTTCTCGGTTTCCTTTTGACAGGAAAAATTACCCCGCTTAGCTTTGGTGAAACATCTGCCTTCGAATGTGCAAACTGAATATATAACAGATTTTTTTTTCATGTGAATGTTTTTTGAGACAATGCGTAATCCCAGCTTGGTATGTTTTTAAAAGAGAGGGAAAAAAAACAACTAAAATTCCTTGCAGAAAGATGAACTACGTTCTATACACTTGGCACAGAGAAGTCCAGAAAAGAAACCCTCACCCCCCAGCAATAGATGCACAATTTCCTGTCATGTCCTGACTGCGGGTTTGTTTCGATCCTCGCTGGGATTCTCCGGCTGACTCTCTCCCTGAAATACTGCGTTTGATCCGCGCCGGTTTTCCAGGAGTGCAGATATGTGTAGTCCCCGGTATAACTACATGGGGCCAAATACGGGTGTATGATAGGTCCCAGATACTGAAGAACACCACAGGGTGCTCAGCAGGCGGTAATTTCCCAGTATACGCACAGGGGGCTTTTCTGGCGCACAGTATATTCCCTAGCAGATAGTTCACGACTTGACATACTAACGTCCTGACTGTTTTTGAGGTCTCACTACCATATGCTGGGAAATTATCACCTGACGATTACCCGGGGGTGTACCTCCGTATCTCCGTGACCCATCATAATAACCGTTTATTGGTCCAATGCCGTTATACTGGGCACTATACAGATCTAAAATAGGAAAAAACCTGGCGCTTACCTTAAGCTTAATATATGAGGTGTGCTTACAATGTGGCAGTAAGTTAAACCACGGCTCTATGACAGATGCTTTGAGCCAGCATGGAATTCCCCTATGCTGCAACCCCAGGGAAGGGTTAATCCGGAACCCTTTAAAAAATATAGAGACATACAAGCAATGGGGGAGCGTGGGATTAGAAAAACATTTAAGAATTAAAAACAGTAAAATACAATAAAATTATTGTGGTTATAACAATATTGCTGGGGGTTGGTGAAAATATTAAATACACTTACACGGCCATGTGCAAGTAAACACGATGGTGTGGTTTCTTTAAGCAATTCCAGTCACTCCCAACAACAGGTAATGGTGGTATAGAGGGTTTAGAGATAAATATATAAATATATCTGTACTCACACGGCCGTGTGTGAGTCTTTGCAGGAAATTGGTAACTTTGGGGTTAAATTAACCCATCTGCATCTCCCCCCAGTGTGGACTTTTCTTTGTTTGCAACCAACGTGAGATTCTAACTTCAGTCTTGGGCATCAGATGGGGACTCTCCCCAGTGGTGATAGTAGGGGGGGGAGTGGGTGGAGAAAGTGAGGCACGTTGTCAGTGGGGTTTAAAACACATTTATTAGTTTTAAAAGAAATTGGTACAACAAGGCTCACATACATACATAGTGGTTGGACCCCTGGCCTCCTCGTGCAGTCCAGGATACAGTTTCAGCAGCCGTTTTTGCCAATCACGCGTCCGTGATGCAGGAGGAAAAAAACTTTTTTCTTCTTGCTGGCAATGGCTGCCTGGTTGATCTGGCTACGGGAGCCACGTTGGGCCAATGCGCAGACTATAGCCTACGCGTTTTCGCCGAGTCATCGGCTTCCTCAGCTGAGATGAGCCTGAGAAGCCGATGACTCGGCGAAACGCGTAGCTCATAGTTCCTGCTGAATTTGGCCCAACGTGGCTCCCGTAGCCAGATCAACCAGGCAGCCATTGCCACAAGAAGAAAAAATTTTTTTCCTCCTGCATCACGGACGCGTGATTGGCGAAAACGGCTGCTGAAACTGTATCCTGGACTGCACGAGGAGGCCAGGGGTCCAACCACTATGTATGTATGTGAGCCTTGTTGTACCAATTTCTTTTAAAACTAATAAATGTGTTTTAAACCCCACTGACAACGTGCCTCACTTTCTCCACCCCTCCCCCCTACTATCACCACTGGGGAGAGTCCCCATCTGATGCCCAAGACTGAAGTTAGAATCTCACGTTGGTGGCAAACAAAGAAAAGTCCACACTGGGGGGAGATGCAGATGGGTTAATTTAACCCCAAAGTTACCAATTTCCTGCAAAGACTCACACACGGCCTGTGTGAGTACAGATATATTTATATATTTATCTCTAAACCCTCTATACCACCATTACCTGTTGTTGGGGTGACTGGAATTGCTTAAAGAAACCACACCATCGTGTTTACTTGCACATGGCGTGTAAGTGTATTTAATATTTTCACCAACCCCCAGCAATATTGTTATAACCACAATAATTTTATTGTATTTTACTGTTTTTAACTATACAGATCTACACTCGATGCTCAGCACACTGAGCCTTTGCTAGTGACTCCGTGACCAATATTAATGTTGTCACATGGCCTATGCCAGGAGTCTCCAAACCTGTCCTCAAAGCCGCACACAGGCCAGCTTTTATGATACCCTGTTTCAGCACAGGTGGGCTAAAACAGTGGGCCCAGTCAAGCACTGAAGCACTGATTGCGCCACCTGTGCTGAAACAGGGATATCCATAAAAGCTGGCCTGTGTGCGGCTCTTGAGGACAGGTTTGGAGACCCCTGGCCTATGCCATATGAGTACATCTTACTAAGGACACTTTAGTAATTGCTCATAAGTGCACCTATAATATTGACTACTATCAGATCCCCTTGGTATACTGGTTACTGCTGTGTCCTCGATAACGGATACTATAACGAAGAGACAGCCCTACCCCCTCTGAGGGAGTGGGCATCCGAGGGATCATATGAATTTAGCAGCCGTGTGTGTTCTTTTAATGCAGAATACTAAGTTTATCACACTGACAAATTGATACTTTGTTTTCTGACATAGTAGTGGCAATTTTCTATTTTGCTCACTATAAGCCAGGAATATCAGAGCAATATCAGATACTATTGTATCAGTAATATGGTTGAGAAGAGATATTTAAACAACACGGATCTAATTTCTGTTCAACCAACAGCAAGTCTATTTCCACGACCTACTGTATAGACCATAAGTGTTATTGTCAAAACTGTTGGGATGAGGTAGTTGGGGGTGTACTATTCCAACTACCTAATCCCCCACTATACCAACCTGGTATAACAATATTTCTTGCTGTCTGGCTGAAACGATGGGGCTGTGCTAACATGATATGTACCCATTCGTAATTCAGCCAAAGTGTGCTTACTTATCTGCTACACTTTTATATTTGTATATTATTTATATACGTCCATGTTGCCTTCTGATTGGCCGAAGACCTATTTACCAATCTATATACCTTTTTTTTATAATTCTTTATTACAGTATTTTAATATCTGTCACCATTACATTATCACACGCACAGAATGCAATCGGAGGGAGTCTATCCTTTCTATGCTTTTGTGCCCATTAAACTTTCCCTATTGCACCAGACATTACTCTGCATTGATAGGCTGATGCGAGAGCTCATGTCCCCTCTTCCCTCTCCCTTTTATTATATCAAAGTTTATTACAATTCAGAATAGGTGTACTATGTTGTCTACACAAGGCACATAAAGAAGGTCCCAAATAATGGCGCACCGCAAACCAAGATAATGATATATTAAGGTCAAAAAAGTGCGGCTGAATATTAGCAGTTAAAATAAAATTTATTAGTAAACATAGAAGTAAAATAAAATATAGACCCTAGTTCAAGAGAATAGGATATATATGGTGTCCCCTAAGATGGAGTTCTGTGTGTAACTGGTTTTTAATATATCCAGTAAATAGAGTCAAAGTGTGGATACACCTGGATTGTGGTATACCCTGTGTGTAGATATCAAATATCTGGGTATTGAAAATGTAGTCAAGGTGCCTCCTATGTATATTTTCAACACACCACTATCGTACACACAGAACTCCATCTTAGGGGACACCATATATATCCTATTCTCTTGAACTAGGATCTATATTTTATTTTACTACTATGTTTACTAATAAATTTTATTTAAAATGCTAATATTCAGCCGCACTTTTTTGACCGTAATATATCATTATCTTGGTTTGCAGTGCGCCTTTATTTGGGACCTTCTTTGTGTGCCTTGTCTAGACAACATAGTACACCTATTCTGAATTATCCTACCCATTCCCAGGCGGCACACAGCTATATATATTTGGGGTTTTGAGCGAGGTTTCCACATCTTTTTTGAAAGTTTATTACAAGTTGCATTTCTTGGGGATCTCTGAATGGTGAAGTGTTTGTCAATCAAGTGTGTTATTTAGCCGTCGTCCACCCTACCCTTGCCAGAGAGCCAATAATTACTGTATAAGGAAAGGGGGAGAGATGGAGCCTTTGCCTGCGCAAACTCTTGTTGGACACACACTGACATCACACACAAGGGAGGAGCCAGACGAACTCGACCCTTCCAAAGTCTCCACTCACCATGTTTACAAAACAACTTCAACATGTTTTAACAATACGTATACATGTCAAATTGGGTACAAAAGGGCATTAATCAGCCAGATGTAACACCTTAAACATGTCACTACCATACCGTTCACTTTGGTCCTTGGAGGGAAAACCCCGTAAAAAAGCCATAATTAGCAGAGTTTGTGCTAGGAGCCGCATCCCACAGTAGACAGGAAACCACAGCCACATCCAGTGTCTAATTGATTCATTCCATTGCAAAAGTCTGCACAGGCTGAATCCGTTTCATTGCCAAACCAAACCCACATGGTAATGGCCTGATCAGTGCATACACCTCTAGGCATTGCTTAACTCCCCATAGTTGAGGCAGAAGTCACATCCCCCCCTGTAAGCATGCAATATGCTACCGAAGAGTTCAGCTTTGTACGACAGCATGGGGAAGGCACCTTTCTAGTTACTGTACATGGGGAAGGCACCTTCCTAGTTACGTGCTGTAGTAGATGAGGTTGAAAAAAGACATACTGTATGTCAATGGGAGTTTTTGTGCAGAAGTGCCCAATCTGCACTATTGCACTTTAATGAAAACTCCCATTGACATACAGTAAGGGGTTAAACATCTTATATTTAAACATCATTAGATTTAAAGGAATACAGTAGTTGTGGAATATCATACATATTAGTTCATGGCAGGCTAGATCTTTAGTCTCATCTGTAACCACAGTTTGTTCAGGGATTTACTGACACTTTGTGGCTGGTAAAGTAGTTACAAGTATTAGTTCTGAAAAAGGCAATCCGAGCGGCAGTAAAAATAAGTAAATAACTTCTTTTGTTTTAATAAATGCAGCATTTGATTACCTGGTATTAAAAATGAATTTCCTAAGCTGCCGATCGATATGTTCTCCTGTGATCAATCGGAAAAGATCCCGCTTGCCAGGGCTCATTAAATGGCTGCCTTTCCGTTTCAATCAATCCTTCAGTCAGTGTAACTCGGGAACTACAATGTATCCTTCTATTACGAAGGTAACATTATCTATTGTTACAGTTTGCCGCTTAAACTGCTGGGAATATTGGCAACAAATTATCACACACAGGAAAGTGTTACAGAGGTCTTGCACTGCAGGGGAGGTGTGCTAAAGCCTGCTATAGAAATCAAAGGATGCTCAGTATAGTAAAACGCATGAAAAATGGCATTACGAGGTGAATAATAATATATTTTTTAATTCAGTAAGTTATCTAATTGGCCTTCTGGAGAACTGATTTATTACACACACACACAGGATATTGCTTGGATTGCCTCTTTAACAAACATGAGCTTCTCCCTGGCCAGCCTGTGCAGTGCCATCCAATGTCCAACATCTGCTGAATTCCTGGACGTACACGTGTTGCGTGTTACATGTTTCTATGCACCTTGGTGCTGTTACGTGTTACATGTTTCTATGCACCTTGTTCCTGTTACGTGTTACATTTTCTATGCACCTTGTTACGTGTTACATGTTTCTATGCACCTTGTTCCTGTTACGTGTTACATGTTTCTATGCACCTTGTTACGTGTTACATGTTTCTATGTACCTTGTTACGTGTTACATGTTTCTATGCACTTGTTCCTGTTACGTGTTACATGTTTCTATGCACCTTGTTCCTGTTACATGTTACATGTTTCTATGCACCTTGTTCCTGTTACATGTTACATGTTTCTATGCACCTTGTTGCTGTTACGTGTTACATGTTTCTATGCACTTTGTTGCTGTTACGTGTTACATGTTTCTATGCACCTTGTTGCTGTTACGTGTTACATGTTTCTATGCACCTTGTTATGTGTTACATGTTTCTATGCACCTTGTTACGTGTTACATGTTTCTATGCACCTTGTTTCTGTTACGTGTTACATGTTTCTATGCACCTTGTTACGTGTTACATGT